>JAMKCH010033825.1:0-16159 GCA_023653785.1 Ophioderma brevispina | reverse complement strand
GCCCCAAATTACATCCACTTCAAGAAGAGTTACAAAAAGGGACATGGGAAATAATGTGATTGAATTAGCAAAATAAGGATTGTCAGAGGCCTATATGACTCCATTTCAAGTCTTATTTTTGTTATTTCATTGGTGGAAAGTGGGGAAAGGCTTGTAATGAAAGCATGAGCCCCCCCCCCCCCCCATGCAGCCTAAATGCTGTAGAGTCAAGGTTGTTTCCCTCTTTTTCTGTGTAAGACTTTTAAAAGCCTTGCATCTCTCAGATGGAGCCTACCTAACCTTAGATGGCTATTACAGTAAAAAATACAGCAAGTATTTAAAACTTGCAAATTCCACCCTGGCAGTGGTGGAAATTTCTTAGATAAAAGAAGCAAAGTTAGACTTTGGTTAATTAATTTACTATGTTAGATGCACCTGTGGCCGTGAATATGTTGACTACTCAGGGGCCCCATGGACCAAAGATACATTGCAGACTTAATTAGGACTTTTTTGACATTAAATGTCTGACTGTTACAAAACTACAATGGTGTTCCGATTCAGAGGATAGAATCCGGAAGAAAATTTATCAAGAATTGACAATTTGAAAAAATTTGGGATTGTTTTTCGTACTGTTCCACCAACCTTAAGGAATATTAGTTTCATGCCCCAAAGAGTAAAACCCAAATACTTTCACGTTGAACCTATTCAAAACATTCTCAAGATGTGACAAAAAGATTAGCAGTTCTGGGGACTTTCCTTAACCAAGAACCTTGATAAGATCTGTGCTACATTCAACCATTTCCCAGAGTTTATCAAGAAGATTGAGTTAAACCAGCCTGATGTCTTGTATGTTTACATTGTTTAACACTCACTGTCAGAAGATAATTCCCAGAAACCTTGGAAGGGAATCACGAAAATAAGGTTGTTGACACAATTTCTTAAAAGGTTACTACCAGTGATTTGCAAATCCAAAAATTAAAAAAAAAATCAGAAATATCAGATATCTGCATTTTTTGTAACACGCAAGATATACTAATATTATGCTTTTTGGAGTATGGTAAGATAGTTCACACTCCAAATGCATGTCTTGTATTTCCTGAGTTTTACCCAAATTTGAAACTTTACGCCCTTCCTACTGTATACCCAATTAAAATATCCCTCTCCATTGCATGCATACCCAAAAGAAACTATGCCCAGGGGCATTCCGGGGGAGGGGATTAATGCCAGTTAAATGACATTCTTGTACAATCTCCTTCTTTTTCCATCCAAATTGAATTGATGGACCACCACTAAAGAAAATGGTCCTCATTTTACAGGACTGATAGACATAAGTGACATTACTTTAATATGTGATGCCACCACATGAACCTGAGGTCCTAGATGTGGGTCATGGGAATAACCATGAACCGAGCCACACATCAAAGTGCCTAAACCGGTTGTGGTTTATGTCTGGTATTGCTGTAATCTATCTTGACATTAATGTTAATGAGTCGCTATAATGAAGGAGCTTTGGCCGCAATTGTCGGGCATGCATACCGGACATATTGGCCGCATGAAAAAGGACCCCTGTAAACACCACTTCCTCTCTACTGCCACTGTCTTAGCTTTCAATTCCAATTATGAGCAGGAAGCATCACTTTATAATAGAAGGATCAATTTTCTTTTCAAGACATGTGACAAATGCCCTGAAGGTCACTCACAGTTAGGTATGGCTTGATAGAAAAAACAATCCTGAAATTTCTTTGTTGCATAAAAAATCGCAAACAAATTCTCAGTTGTAACCAAAGATTATGCCTCGTTAGTCATATATTTTGTCTGAATTTGTTTCACATCTTCCCCTAATTTTGTCAATAGTAGGCTGTGTTGGCACAGGTTTGATTTAATTGACAAATTTTATAAAACTTGGCCACAATCCCCAAGGAAAATGTGGGGCAAAAAATGAATGTTGTCCATGTTGTCCTATTTTTTGGATCCAGGAGTAGCAACTGCGGACCTGGTATTTGGGTCAGGGCAAGCAACCGTACCAGTGGAACAGCTTTTTCGAGCAAGGGAAAAGGGGCACATTATTTTCAGGGGGGCAAAAAATATATTAAAAGTGGAGTTAGTGCAACCTTGGCCTATGTTTGACTTTGACTGTTATTTGGTGCATGTACAGAAATGTGTAATTTCCACAGGGGGATTGGGGGGGGGTCCACATGGGGGGAGCTTTTCCCTCCCCATGCCACGTGAACTCTACACCTATGCTTGTATCAAGGGGCAGAGCCGAGGCCTTTATTATGATTCAAAAAGGGGTGCACCCCAGGGGTGTGCATTCTACAGTTTACATCTTAATACATTTCTAGTGAGGTCATTTTTCAAATTTGGGCAAATTTACTTTGGACAGTGCAATGTGCCTACAGATCTTCCCTGAGAAATACATTGTTCCTTGAATGACATGTGTCCAATCGTCCAGTGTGGTTGTGAGAGGAGACACAAACTTATGACCAAGTGGCCTATAATTGTTAGTTTGGTTTTACTCGACTGACAGCTCATTCACCTGTGATAATAATAATAACAAACAGAAAAGACCGGAAACATGCCACATGCTTGGCTGTAGCAAAGGTGAAATGACATCCTGGACTTCTTGACTCAATAAGCAGCCTATTCTATATGGTGTTGATCTCTAAAAATGTCATAAAAATATTGTGATGTCCATAGGAGGAAGTCTTTAATGTATAAGTGAGTGACCAGCATTAACACAGATGTTATATGAAGTCCAAAACAAAACAAAAACACACTGAGTTTAATTTACAGCTCAGGCCTAAGGGCCAAGTTATACAAAGATACAGAGAAGATAGGGATAGAGTTCGACATAGGAGGGCCGCCCAGAATATCTTGCCCTTAACCCAAAACGATGGTGGCCTTCCTTCCTCAATGTGGCAAACCAGTCCTGGACAAGTATATGGCACAGCAAAACAGTTGGCAACACAACATTGATTATCTGGTAGCGTTATGTCGCAAGTGCGTGGTGTGTTCACAATTGCATCTGTAGTCATCACATTGGGACGCGTGGTCAGTTTTCTGAAAATCAATGTGTTTTTCTTGCCCGTGTAAGAGATTGATTGTTCACATTCCGAACATGGACAATTTTTTTTATTGCAAGGCAGAAAAAATTGCTAATTCTGTAAAAGAAAACAAATTAATTAGATGAGGCGTGCACTCATCCTGATCTTTGCAAGGGCCCCAAGGCACGGAATATCAAAAATACCAAATCATACCACATTTTTTGATTCAAGCAATTGTGCACAATGCAAAAATGTTTTGGTCAACACCATATTGTATTCAAATCCACAATTGAGAAATCAGAAAGAAATGTGAACAGATTTTTAAGAGTGAAAATAAGGCAAAAAAAGTGTGGTATTGGGAGTAACCCGCCCAACCCTTAATTTGAAAATCAAGCCCTGTTACAAAAGTATACCTACCCTAATTTTTTTTATTGATTTTCAAAAATCTTATTTTTCAAGTTGTTTTACCCTTGATTTTTAACCATTTTCCCAATATTTTTTGTGTCTGGTTTAAACTTTGGCAACTTCTCTTTAAGGATCCAAAATGAAAAGTATCAATATTAATAAACCATTAATATAGAGACTATGTGTGATGATTGATGTAGTAAATGATATTAAAAAAAAAAAAGCCACCCGCCCTACACGATTTGAAAATTTCTTGTTACTCCCAATACAAAACAATTTTTTGTTTGGCCTAAAGGTGATTTGGATTTGTTAGATGTCAATAATAAGCTGCATTTTATATGTGTCCAATACAAAAATTAGAAATTCATAACTTTGTACCAAAGAAAACTTTCTGCTTGATCCCTTTAGGTGATGGGTTAATTTTTGATGGAAAGCTTTACATCAAGCAAAAAAAATGAGAGCTTTGGAATTTCTTTCAAGACACGGATGAGTGAAATCTTCTTGTTACACCTTTACACTTGTAGTTCAAGCGGCACTGGCTATTTTCACAAAATATGAACATTTCTTCCAAATTTGCTCTCAAATGATAGTCTAGGCCAATGGCAAGAATAGAGCTACATTTTACACATAAAAATAACATACTCCAAAAAATCAGATAGGACGTTAATAAGAGGTTAAAGATTTCCAGGTAATTTGTAGGGCTAACTTTTAGTTTTCCATTAACTTTAATCAACAAATGGGTGTATTTATGAAATATCTATACTCGTACGCAGTTATCTAAAACCACGAAGGTACGACCAGTCAAACAGGTGCATGCCTTGGGAAACAAGCATACAGCGTGCATTTTCTTGCTTAAATGCCATTTCTGTCGTCTGCTGATTTATGTCGCTGGCCGACTAATTAAAAATCATTTCAGTTACCGTAAGGACGCGACTTGATTTAATTTTAGGTGAGGGCTATGTATATATAAGCTTACAACAATGCAAAAATATCAATTTTGAAAAATCTGTGCGGGTGCACTATTTTTCAAATGTCCCAGTGTCTCTTTAAATCATGTTACACTGGCAAAAAAAAAAAACAGAATCAAATCATTTTTGTTCAATGACGGAATAAGGAGTAGCATTAAAATTCATTTGAATTATCGTTCATACACTTGCACCAATTTTAAATTAGCATGCAAAGAAATGGAATTACGTCTCTGGTCAAGCATCATGCTTCGTAAACTTGAATTGATTGTGACTTTCGTTACCTTCAATGATGATGTCGATTGACATCATAATTCATTTGAATTTGAATTTACTTCAAATGAATGACAAAAATTTTTTTATGTATTTTCATGAAAAATGTGACTTTTAGAATTGCGTCCTCATTGCGACTGTACCTGTGCACACTCCTAATGAAAGGAATTCAATTACAACTTAAAGGGGATTTCGTGATCCACAACTCGTCCCCCCCGGACTTACCTCAAAAAGTTGAATTTTTATAACCATCGAACCGTTGCCTTAGTATCCACGGGTACCTAAACTTACGTGCAAATTCGGGTCGTAATCTGTGAGAAAATCGCAATTTTGTATTTTCTGTCCGTAAAACGGAAGAAATTACAAGCACAGTGGCCTATGGGACCGTGGGAAAACAAGCAATTGTCATAACACAAAACCGGCAAGAGCGGGATTTGCAAACTCAAATTTGTGAATAGCTTTTCTCATGGATATCTAGTGAACAAAGAATAAAACAGGAAGGTGCTGAAAATCACGAAATACACCTTTAAGTTGAATTGGCGACGACCCTTGCCCAGTGAGTATGGTAATAGAAATATCATCTCTTTAAAGAAAGTATAACATGAGGGTCATGATGTTTTGTATCGTTCAATGCCCTAAAGTTCAAGGTCATTCATGGCTAGGTTAAGCCAAGCGAAAAATGATGCCGCGCAGAGATTCCCTCCATGCGTAAACATTGCTCATATCCTGCTCATGGGACAGTGAAGAGAATAATTTACAAAAATATAATTGCGTGTGATTGCCATGATAAAGCATTTTAAACACCAAGTATCTTTATTTGCTTGACGATTATAAGTTTCCCTTGATCATTTAAGCTTAATCTGAATGAGACGACTGTGTGTCTTGGGATTGGACTTTATCAAGTTTTATGCTGAGATAGTACAGAAATTAAGTAGTAGCACTTCCAATTACTCAGGCTATTTTCATATCTGAGACATGTTATGTAAGCTAAGTGATGGCTTGCGTCATTATGACTGCACAGAATTGTAACATTTTGAATTTCCCGGAGGAGGATGGAAGGCATTTTGCAAGGTTGGTTGTAAACCTAAACGGAAACCAAAACTCTGCACAAACGACACAACCAAAACTACAATATCAAGTTAAACACACCAATAAACTAAAAACCTAAAAAGGATGCCTCTAAACTCTCTTTTTACAACGACCTGCAATATCTAACAACACCGCTTGTCAACTGCAAGGCCGAGAAAAAGAGTGGTTCAATTACTTACGGACCAACTTGTTACACGTGACTAATATCTCTCATCCTAAAATTTCCTATTAGTATGCAAATGCTGCCAGTGCCCATTAGTCAATGATAGTCCCCATATTTTCTCTTTGTATCAGGGCTGTATACCTCTGAATGGTGTCATCTAGTCCTTAAAAAGTGCAACGAGAGATTTTTGAGGCCCAAATTTATTTCATAATAGTATTTCATATAGACTATACCCTCATAGATTTCTTACCTTGTATTGCTACACAATGGCTTAACAGAGAGAAAAATGTGATTCTGATTGCTTATATTTCAATATAAAACATAGGCTGAACTTCGTATTGCTCCTATACGAAATAGAATTTACATTTTTTGTACCAAAAGAACACTTTCTCAGCTTAATCCTTTCAGATGGGGTTTTTTTGATTGGAAACCTTTACATCAGGCAGGGCAAAATCAGTACTTTTGATATTTTTAGGGACCCTGATATGTGAAATCTCCTCTCGTTGCACAAACCTTTAAAGATACCCAAAGGGACATTTTCCAGAAGAAGCAACCCTCAAGTTTTTAAACCTTTTTTGTGTGCATATGGAATGCTTACAGTGTATTAGATCACAACTTAAGTGAATAGGCCGAATTCAACCCGTCTTTATGTAATAAGGTGATGATTGAGTATTTTCTTTCGTGCACAACAGAAAACCATGCCATGGTTTCCTATAGGGACGATATTAGTATAGCATGCAAGTTCAAAACTGGGTTTACAGTTTTCTTTTGTACTTGTTTGTCAATAAAACCTTCTAACATATCTTGGTAGGTGGTTTACAATCGATAAGTGCATTTGAGAGAAATTTGTATCCTAAAAAAATCTCCTGTCACTTTACATGTGTCGTTTTCCTTGTTATGGACACATCCCAGCCCAGGTGCTAAGGTGTTTTTTTCCTTAGTCATAAAAAACCCAAATCACAGTGAAAATTGCGGGAATTGATGCAAAACACACTAATTACATAAGTACTACACTGTCACACAAAAAGTTGTGTGATACCTTGACAATTTCATTTTATGTTCTGATGGGGTCATTTCAGACATTCTAGTGTGCTCTAGTGTAATGTATCTAGTGGTAGCTGTCGCTGTGATGGTCAGAAGTCAATGATTTCGAACCGCTAGATGGTGTTACAAGAACCAATATATGATTAAAAAACTTGGTTGGCGCTCTTAAAGATATGATCTACTTCTAATTAACAATTGTAATGACATTTACTCTGTAGATCCCTATGCCGCCCTTTGCACAGATTGGGCCACTTGCAAGGAGAGCCTTCAACTGGCTGCAGTGGCATAGCCAGGGGACAGTGGGACATGGGTCCCCCAATATTTGATTTTGCCAGTTGAGATAAGCCCATTGGTTCACTTGAAAAATTCAGATCATGGCGCTTACAGTCCGGATTGCTGGCAAAGTATAGGTTTAAAATTCAATGATCAGCTTGCGACAAGTACATTTGACAAAATCGTGCATGAAGTAGCCCTCAGAAGACATTTAAACATATAAACCAACAATTTTTTTTCTGTTGATTCAGATACAACACTGTCCCGCCCCTACCCCCATATCAAAATCCTAGCTATGCCTCTGACTGGCTGCATATGAATGGAAGCATTTGCACAACAGTTTAAACAGGTTAAATTTTCTCTACACAAAATCAGTGACCTTGCAATAGAGGGTATGCAATACTACGTCATCAGCCATTAACACCTCTTGCGTAAGACCCACTTATCTACGGATGGCCGAGCAGCGACATGTTGGAGGACAACCTGGAGGTAGCCTACGCTGCGCACTGGCGAGTGCCGAGTAAAGCCACATAGACACGGCACTTTCAGCGGTGTATAGGCCTAATAAATTTCCTAATGAAATAACAAGTTTGTTCTCCTTCTATATATGTTTTTTTTTAAATATGTTTTATATTGAAAACAGATCATATTAAAGTGAAATTTCACGAAAAATTTCACTTAAATCAGCAATTATACGTGTATTCCGTACATGAGGAAACTAGGAATTTTGCGGAGTTCGCGGCCTTTTCGCGCTCGCTATAGGCAAGAAATAAGCTGTGGGCCGCCCCCATGAAAAAACTTAACAATTTTTGACACACACATCCATACAAAACACACACACATACATTTACAACGCACAAACGGATTGCTAAGTGGTCCTACGAGCTATACTGGCGGCCCACAATAAAACAACGGAATAGAAACAAACCCGGAAGAAGCCAATTTCGGCTAATTTCATGCATTAAAACTTTTCTGCATAGTCTTCATGAAATCATTGTAAAATTATCCAGAAAATCATAGCTATTACTATCATGACTATCACATTTTGTTAGCAATATTAACTTCTTAGCCGCAAAATACTGATTTTGCTTTGTGTATAAGGGTGTGCAAATCGTTCCACAACGGACAAGGGCATCAAATTCTACCGAGCTTTCCCGGTATGGAAAATCCCCGCGTGACAGCGCGGAAACAAGAACTCTCCCTGACATGACAAAACGGCGTTGGCAATTTTTTTTTCCACAAAAATGTATTGTTCTTTTACAGTAAAAGATGGACTATTTACTATTTATTTTCTTTGCGGGTGTATTTTTCTTTTATTTGGCCAGTTTGTGTGTTTGTTTTGTTTTCATTTTGTTTCGACGGCTTCTGCTTGTGAGATGGTATAGGCGTAAGTTATCTCTATAGAGTAAAGATTCCTGTTTATTAAATTTACGTAGTTCTGAGCGGTCTCGATGACAAATGCATTCACAGTATCTTTACCCTTATTTAAGTTTTTCAGACTCTTACACGTAATAGGAGGCGCGATTGGGAGCTCCGTTTGTTAAATGGGTTGTTTCATAGCGTGTTTTCTAATAATAATAACAAAAATCTATCGGAAAGCAAAACGGAATTTAAATTAACATTTACTTAGTACTAAACAGCTCAAGAAGTAGAGAGAACATTCAGCAATATTTTAGGCCTGATAACAACCGATCTTGCAGCCCAACCCGCAAACGATTTAGTATGACCATGGTATGACTTTCGTAGGAATGATCTGAACATACCAATATACATGTGCAACATTTTTGAGTTACAACATGGATCAGGCCGTCGTGTTACTGTCGATTCGGAAATTTATCTCAAGATTTTTCTGTGTCATTGGGATAAGGTAAAGATTGATGTCGCCAATGGTCTTTTAGTGAGATATTCGTTCTTTATTGCTAAGTAAATTCGGGAAATTTGAAATACTTTGACATGGTCGTGCATGGTGTATACATACAGCGTATATTGTGTACAAGCAATTGTAAACACACTGGGGTTGTCCTCCACGATGGCGGTCAGTCGGGCGCAGCACGTAACTAGGGATTACGTAATGGCGTTGCTAGGATTAAATAGCCTATTGCATACCCTCTATAGGTGAATGCATTGTTATGCTACACCATTTTTTCAATGTCAGTTGGCTCTGTAAATGGCAAACCATGCTAAGGGTTAATTTTCTCTTTCACAAGCTTTGGTAGACGTTTCATATAGAAGTCCCAAGTATGCAAATGAGGTACTGCCATTGATTCCATTCTGCGCTACTGCACAACATCATGCATACAGCGCATGATGGAATCAATCGTAATACTTCATTTGCATACTCAGGACTTCTATATGAAATGTCTACCCAAGCTTCTTCAATTTCTATTGCTTGTTAATTCCATAGAATATTCATTTAATTACATTGTTGAAGCAAGATATATATGTTTGAGTACATGAAAGTTTTAAGAGTAACAAGCAGTGGCGTAACAGGCCCTGCCCGCCCTGAGGGGGCCCTAAATCCCAGGCTTGTGAATTTATCCCGCCTCAGATGAGTCAAGGCCAATTTTCCCCTCCTCCCCAGGGCACGCACGGGCTAAAAAATGGCTGATTTAGCATGATTTGTGCAATTTTTTTCCCGGCCAAAGTCGGCAGGGGGGCAACCCCCCCCCAAGGATTTGTGAAAACTTCATGCTCATGAATATTTATATTAATTTATATAAATGTGTTTCAATTTTAGAAAAAAAATCATGAATATGTTCCCCCAAATATTCTTTTGTTGTCTATTAATTAAAAAAAAAAAAAAAAAAAAAAAAAAAAAAAAAAATTTTACCTAAATTTGTTTTTATAACATCTGAACCATTAGCCTTAGCATGTGTGCCTAATCTTACATTCAAATTTGAACACATCTATAATAAACTTTGTATGGACAGAAATATTAGTACAACGATGGCATATGGAACTCTGATACGTGCATTTGCTCATAATCTTAACTGCAAGATCCATATCCAAACGAAATTTTGGGAATAAGTTTCTCTCAAGGATTATCTAGAGAACCATAAATAAAAGAAAAGGTGCTAGTAGAATCACAAAAATTTAATTATGACTGCTTCACACTATTTGAAAAACTATTTTTGCATTATATGATTTCAAGTACTCCTATGTGTTAATATTAAACAAACAGCAATATCCCCCTCTATATGCGAACCACCACCAGTACAGTCTACCTCAGTCACAACTATAGCTCCCTCTATATGGTTGAGTGAAAAAGCATACACTAGGTAGTAGAAGCACCCTTGGCCCTCTATGAATCAATGCAGTTTTGTTTCAACCACCTACATGACCTAATAAATAGGCTATACCATCCTCATTTAGCTGATTTCATGCAAGGTATCCAGGGCCGTACACAGGATTTAATAATAATAATGAGACTTATATGGGGGGGGATTTATTTGGGGGGAGATTTATTTGGGGGGGGGGGTGTGACTTTGAAAAAGTGGACCTTTTGTTAAAAGTGGACCTAGCCTCCCTAAAATGGTCCTTTTTTGGACTTTTTGAATATCTCATCACCAAAAAGTGGACATTCTTGTGAAAATTTCTCTAAATATTTGATTTTTTCTGCAAAAATTCAGCAAAAAGTGGACCTTTTTCCCCTTTTGTGGAATTTAGGGGGGTGCGACCTGGGGTACATTATATCAGTTAAATATTTAATTTGACATGTTCATGTATGAATGAAATCCATGCCTGCATATGGTTTGCTTACTGATGACTGACAGAAAAGTCAAAACAATACACTTGTTCAGCTTGACAAACTGATATGCATACCGCATAAGGCCTTTGTCAAATCTGAATGTACCAATTTTTGCCAATGTACACAGCTCAAAAACTTATAGTTGATCCCAGTGAATGGAAGGCTAACCAGTATTCTAAATGGGGTATAATAGCTTGCTATGAAACATTCTCTGGGCATTAAATTTCACTGGAGTAATGAGAAAAATACTAATTTTTTTCTGATACCAAAATCACAACTATGATCGAGTAAAGTTGGGGGATGCGGTTGATTTGATTGTGTTTGGTTGTTTTGATTGATATCTCTACATTCACAAAATTTACTAAAAATACCAAAGCAAATCTTTATTCCTTCCTACAAAAGTTACCCGCAAAATCTGTAAATCATATAACAAGAAATTTACCAAAGATTTGCAGAATATTGATTGCATATGTACTATTATCCCCATGGTTGATGCATGTAGGTATATGTTTTTCTTTTCTCTTCAGAGAAGACATTGCAGCGTGCAATTTCCTTGCAAAAACTTATAGGAAATTAGGTCATGTGGTAGATAACTAGCCTGATAATATCACAAAGATTACCCCAAATCAACATCAATTTCTAGATTTTTTGTTTAGGGTCCACAATATAATAATTTTCAACATTTCAAACACCTTGGATTTTTTTTATAATGACTCCTCTTTCAGAAGGTTCACATCTTCCTTTACCGTATTCAACCTATTTAGCGCCCCGGGTGCTTAAGTCACTCGTTTTAGGGGGGCGCTAATTTTGGTACCCTTGCGTAAGTTACTGTTGACCGCAAAATCCCTATTAGAAAGCTTTAACAACACGCCTGCTACATCTAACTTCTATGTAGCATTGGTACGTTCCTATAGCCTTCACAATGCTTTAACTTGCTTTAAAATAATGGATTTTTTTATTGAAAATGTTAGCAGAATAGTATCCAGAGTTGATAATAATATCGTTTGTTGCTTGTAAGTTGTATTAGAGGCCTCCCAAGTGAGCACACTCGCGTTAGTTTATTACAGCATGATTACAGGTAGTTGTCGCCACGCCCAAGGGAGATTAAACCCGAAAGTGGCAGCAGAAAAATCGGGGATCCGTCAGTCCAGCAATAGATACGCAGCGCAATTGAGTGTAGGGAAAATGTCCCGCTAAACCTGATGTACGAGCTGTAATTGTCGGCGAACTTTTATTATACCTAGACTAAATATATGATCAAAGAGAATTGGACAATAAAACAACCAAAATAAAACACTAACATATGGAACTCTTTTTAGTACAAAGGACTCACCTTTCATAAAATGGTATAGGACCAAATTAGATATGCAATGGGGAAATCCCCAATCTCCGATAAACACATGTTCCATCTAGACATGTTCTGCATCTTCAGTTTCTGGAAAGGGCCTGGCGATTTTGTCTTGTGTGGCTATCAAATAATGCATAGCCTATATCATGCACCCTGGGCGTTTCTTTTTGTATTCACATTGTAACTGCTGTAATATTTGTAATTATTTGCTCCAGCAATCGTCAATTAATAGGTTTTATCATAGTAAGATAAACCAAAATGTTAAAAATTTCATCAGAAATTGTTTCCCGCCCCTACAAAAAATGGCATAACCACAAATTTGCATGGAATGCCAACGGTCAGGTGCAACATTTCATCAAGTTTATGTCTCATGCCTTGTGAAGTCGCTATAGGGCAGGTCAAGAAAAGTTCAGTGAGATGAAGGTCAGTGTCGTACGTTCAGAAAAACAATATTTATCGTGTCACATCCTTCAAATTTTAATTTGGAAATCTCAACGTACAACATTATTGGAAGTTGAATTTCATGAATGATATGAGTGAAGGTAACTTTATTTTTTGCATTGTATTTTGGAAGGTCACATCGCATGTTTCATCATGAAAAGCATGAGCAGGTATTTGTAGTACTATGTATGATAATAATATAACACGTCATAATGAATGTCGAATGTGATTGGCCAAAGATAATTTACGCGTGCCAGTTCGGATGCAGGATTGACAGATTTCGCTGTACATTCACCATCGGATATAGCTGGTACGTGATTCGCAGCAGGTCTCAAAGATCCAATTAACCAGTTAATGATTTCCGAAATTGATAACAGCACAAAATCTAAAACTTCTCGAGTCTACCAACTACCTTCCCGTGTCTCCTAATTTTGATCGATCTCTTCTTTCCGTTTAACGCCGAACCAGTATTATGTTGGATATTTCCTAGTATAAATGCATAAACACGCCGTCGGATGACATCCGCACCATAGCAATTGCGTGAAGTAGTCGTCTTGATTTCTTCGCAGCATTGGCTACAGTCTGGATGTATTTACCATGTTTGCAGGTGTTAAATATAACCTTGAAAAATGTCAATATTAGCCTGAGAAATACGCCGAAAGATACTAGTACAAATAAAAAAAATCGGGACTCAAAGTGGAGTGTTCAGAGCAGTGAACCTCTCCGAAATGGAGGGGCGGTTAATTGAGACATGTTTTGCAAGTCGGCAATGGTCCGAGGGGGAGCTTATAAGGGGAGGGGCGCTAAATAGGTCGAATACCGTACTCATTTGTGGCTTTGTCCTTTTTGTATTAACAATGTAGGTTTCTTTTGGTTTTCCTCTTTCTGGGAAGCTTTCTTAAATATTGCCTGCCATTCCTTCAAGGACTAGACCTCCCCCCACCCCACTTTGACATTCTACAAATCGTGAAGGATATTCAATCTCCCCTTGTTTTCCAAGCATTGCACCCAGGGGGCCACTTGTATTCAAAGGTGGATATGATGCGTGAACAAGAAAATGCATAAAAAGGGTCCCTTTTTTCCAACAGGCGATGTACGCGCATACATTGAATAGGGTGTCAAAAACAACAAAATATGGAAAACAAAGGTATGTTTTTTTCTTAACTCTGAAATTGTGATTTACATGTTTAGTGTAGGCCTACTTAATTCTCAAATTAACCAGAGATCAAAATCATCCAAAATATTGTACAGCAAAGCAAGATAATAAAGGTTATATTAATGACACAATGCACTGCTTACTTGTTTAGGATAGCCAAAACTGACAAAAATACTTGTTTATGTGCCAAAAACAGACTAAAATACTTGTTTAGGGTATGTTTTTTAGTTGGTGGAAATACTTGTTTAGGGTGCATTTTTTAAGTCCTTGTTCACGCATCATATCCACCTTTAAATACAAGTACCCCCCCCCGGCATTGCCAAGGAAATAATGACTGTTCATCACTCTTTGCATCAGTGTACTTCATTGCCTTGTAATGTTCTTCTAGTTCTGCCCTATCCTGTGCTGCTCTTATGCCCCCACTCTATGAACTCATTTTGGTTAAAAACCCGTAATTTTTGCGCAAAACCCCCCGTTTTTCCTAAATTTTGAAAATCTCAGGGGGTGCGGCCGCCCCCCCTTCAACCCCCCTGGCGCCGCCCCTGGCTGTTCTTATATTATGGGTATCTTCCCCAATCCCTGCTGTTTTATGGATACCTTCCCAATAGCGGGCATAGTAGTTTAGAGGGATGTGGAAACAATGTTGGCACATTGAAAACAGGTCAAGAGGTTTTAGATTATATGTCAAAAATGCAAATTGAATGACGTCTAAGAATGATGTTGAATCAATTTGCATTTTTGATGTAAATTTCTAAAACTCTCAACATGTTTCCGACATTCCAATGTTGATTGCACTCATCCCCCTGGTACCCTTACCACCCGGTATTGTTCTTATAGGCACCCATTATTGTTCTTATAGGCACCCATTATTGTTCTTATAGGGGCACCCTCCCCATTTTGTTCTAAAGAGTACCCTCAATACCGTACCACATATACTCTTCTTATGTGTACCCATCTGCCTACCCCATACTGTTCTTATGGTGCTTTTTAGGAGAGTTACAAAACATCTATCACAAGCTAATTCCCATTCAACTCCACAGAGGTCCTTTATGAAGTTTACTATTTTGGAGAGGAATTTTCACTCATTTACATTTTGAGGGTTTAGGGCTATAAAAGGCCCCATCTGCAATAGCTGCCAGTTGTTAGATTTGGAAGGTATAACATGTAATAAGAACACAAGTGACAAATGGCAGCTATTGGAGATGAGGCCTTCTTGCTGTAAACCATTGATTTAGAGAGTATGGCTTAGTGATTAAAAAATATTTGTTATGTTTGGAATCAAATCTGAGACGCGTCGCACTGCGCCGATCGCAGTGAGTATTTGTGCCAAGCGTAGCACGCATCAAAAGTACAATTGACCTCTGTTGTATTGGCCAATCGCGCAAACGTATTATGTTACTAGGGTGCCTTGTTACTAGGTCAAGTAAAGCTGTGCATACGCAATCAACGCACATCATTTTAGCGACGCATCTCAGATTTGATTCCAGACATAATAGACCAAATTCACATACCTTACTGAGTCATAGGCCACAAAGCAAGTTGTGTGAATTTGGTCTAAATCTTAAATTTCTTCATCATGGAATCACCACAAAGGTTAAACATCCATAAAGTATGGCTTAGGTTTTTCTTTAACTGCCAACAAATTATTACATCCATGAGACTTCCATAATTCACAACTTTTCCAGTGTGTGTGCATACTAAAATTATTCATTGCTTCCCATTGCCATGGTAACAAAGGACAGGAAAGCAACAGTTTGGTTTCTCACATCCTCAACAACAAACCCTAAAAACTTCTTAACCCCCCCCCCCCCTTTTTTTTTTTTTTTTTTTTGTATGGGCCAATTCTATTGGGTTATATGATATATTTAGCCAATTAGAGATGTGGTAAGAAAAGCTTAAAGGTTTGTAGAGGCATATAGAAAGTCTACTTTGATTGGCTCATTACATGATTTACCCACTGAGAAACCAATCAGAGATACTGGCATACCTCAGGGGGTTAAAGTGACAGGCGATTTTTTGAGGATACAAATTTCTCTCAACTTACACTTTATCGGTTGTAGACCACCTACCGAGAACGTTTCGAAGGTGCATTGGACAAACAAGCACGGAAGAAAACCGCAAACCTTGTTTTGAACTTGCCTGCTATCCAAATCGTCCCTATAGGAAACCATGCTTTGAATTTCTGTCGTGCACGACAGAAATTACTATATCATCACCTTATTACAAAAAGA
>JAMKCH010033824.1:0-15311 GCA_023653785.1 Ophioderma brevispina | reverse complement strand
TTACATTTTCACAAATATTTTTTAACATTTTTTATTGTATCATAAGAGTTATATTTCATTTTAAAGGGAATTTACCTAGCTTTAAAATGGTAGCAGATTCAATTTTGTGCTATTTTACTTTTTGAGTTGTCGTAATTTGAGTCAATCGGGGTAAGAGAGGATGGTGCCTACGGATGACGTGCCTACGGATGAGGCATGTGTTGGAGTATAGGGATTTTTGATATTCGGGGCTTTTGCATTTTTTGTTTTATATCTTTGTAACCCTGCCATGTATTAAGATAAATAACATCTCAATTTGTTTGTTATTTATGTGGCATTCATTTTGACTCACACAACAGTTTAAGCTATGATGTTAATGGAAGGTAACAAATTAGACTGCCACAAAATGTTGTACTTTTTACATCAACATTTCACTTTTCCACCCTATATGACACTTGTGGCACCCTGTATATGCACATACAATTTGCATATTTGTCTTCCTTACATTTTTAGCTTTACAACAATATATATTTTTATAGGTGTCTCATAAACAATTGATGACTTACTCTCATTTAAGTGTGAAAACGTGTAATATTTGGTAGTTTCAAGCATGTAACACATTTTGCCCCTAACTCATGGCGCATGACCTTACAGCATTAGGTCATGCTGACAGTTAATTTGCATAAAAATTCAAAATGGCCGCTATTTTAAATTTATGCAAATTAGCTGATGATCTACACTGTTAAAAATAAACCTGTAAAAAACAGGCATTTGACTGGCAGCTGGGACTCACTACATGCAGAACGTAAAATAACTGGAGCCATAAAAATACGAAACCATTGCAGGGAACGTAAAATAACAGCATAAAATCTCAGCTTCAACGTTATTGTTGGTTTTTGACTTGTTTACACGATATTAAGAATTAAAACGTTATTACAATCCTCTGACCAAATTTTTACGTTGTAGCTATGGCATCATACAAACGTTGTATTTACGTTACCACGTGGTTGTAAAAAAAAGTTATATTTCAGGCAAACAATTTTGAGAAAAAAGGGCAATAAACAAAGGGAAAACGTGAAGAAATAAAGATTTAAACCAGTTCATACACTTTGTTTTATATGGTAATATACACATTCTAATGTCACCAATTATTTAATCATCATATGAATGAAACTTAATACATGTACCTTACATAGATTCGAACCTGGGCCTTAAGATTATAAATCCTAAACCTTATCCACTACACTACACGACTTTACTGATAGCAAATGCTAAAATTAAATATATGTGTATGTACTACTTTTTTTCAAATTAAACTAAATATAATAAAAAAGGAGGAAAAAGAGTTTTTTAAACTATTTTTAAAAATGATAGGGAAAATAAGATTTTGCATTTTTTAATGACGTTACTTACGACGTTATTTAACACATTTTATAGGTAAAACGATTTTCATAGTTCGTTTTCTTACATAAAAAACAAGTAAGTTACAAAAGTACGTAATATTACGGAAAATATAATAACGGTCAGCGTATAATAACTACCTTTTTCAAAATGTGTAGTATTATTTTTTAGCCACTGTTTATTTACATTTTTCTGCTTCCAAATTGTAATTTTATGTTATGTATAGGTAATAAAGCGTGAAGATTATTGAATAATTGGGGTTTACAGTAATTTAAAAGGTAAAGTCTGGTAAAATTAGGAACATTTTTAACAGCGTAGTTGTGTTCTCTGACCCTGAAAACATATGTATAGACACAAGAATGAAGTCTTTACAAGCCTTAAATCTTGGGTTATGTACAAAAAATGTTAAAATGGCGGCCATTTTGAATTTATGAAAATTAGGCACACTTCCCCTTAAAATTAGCTTTGGGGACCGGAAGATTTGGAACATAAAATCCTAGAAACACTTCAATTGCTTTTACTCAAAAAGCGTCGACTATTTCTTTTTTGAGAACTGGAACCTGTCTACATCGGCTTGGGCGGACCTTGACAAAAGTCTCAATCCTTTTCTGTAGTGGTTAAAACGAACTGCTGAAATAAGGCCCCTAAAATATTCTGCGCCGGATCGATAATTTGGTGAATACAATGGGTATTCAAATTTACCCATTTTTTTTAATTTTTTATTTTTCAGATTCAGATTAACTTTTAATGTTGAACCCTGTACAAATTGATTTGACCCGTTTTTACCATTTTAGTCTTTTTTATCCCATAACTCCAAACCAATGGTGGTCGAGGTACCAACTATACATTTTTTGATCCTTATGATTAAATTGGCAATATGCCATAACATTCCAAAATGATTGGGGCATTTTTAAAATTTGATCCCTGTGTAAACTTAAATTGGCCACTATGGAAAAAGTGATCCACAATTTGAGAGTACTAATAGGCGAGCGGTATAAGCTTCAAAAGTCTTTATTTTCGAGAACCCCTTCCCCTCGGTACAACAAACACACACTTTTATTCAAAGGCATTATATAGGATTTATGAAACTGATGGTTTGGTCAAAAATTTGGTGGCAGGGTGTTTTTTGTCCAAAAAACCCTATTTTGGGGTAAAAATAAAGAAATTTTAAAATTTAAATCCTAAGTACAAAATTCTGATACATAAGTAACTTTTGTTTTAGATCGAAATTTTAAACATTGATAAAAAGGCACTTGACTAAAGAATAGGCCTAGTCACGAATATTTAAATCTAAATGACCGTATGGAAATTACACATAGTTTCAGTGGGGTTAATCCCACTAACCCCGACGCCATTTTGAAGTCAATAATTATTCTTAATTTATCATGATATTACTAAATTCTTTTGAAGAAAGGTTTAAGAGATTATTTTTTAATGTCACTGGCACCGAGACACTGCCATGTTGAAATGCACGTTAGCATTATTCCAAAATTACCGTTTGGAAATCCCCTAATGCCCCAAATTGAGCAGATCGTGTCTACCCCCCCCCACCCCGCCGCATTGTGTTGCAAGAGCACCGTAGTTGTGTGCGTTTGTATACGATCGTCCCCGGACCTCGTGGAGAATGAGACTAAATTTGAATAAATAACGTTCCTCAGCCAGGGTTTATCAGCAGTCTGAGGATTTGTGAATGGCGCGAAAATTGAATTTTCAAATGCACTTTCTCAAATTTTCTCAACGCAACTAAAAGTTCGCAGAACAAAAGAATGCTTTAAATGATTGGCTCTTGCCGTTATGGTAGAAATTTGAATTAATTCATCAAATCGGGTTGGAGGAATCAATCAGGCATATATTAATGCCATTCATGATTTTTTTTCCATACAAACTCCACACTGTTAAAACGTTGAGTAAATTTTTGAATCTTGTTGAATTACAATTTTAATCAAATCAACCTAGGATTACCTAGTGAACCACTCATTCGTTGGTTAAAACAGTAATCAAGGATAGTTGGTTAAATCTAAAATTGTGGTGGGTTTTTAAAAATTTTATCATTTGTTGATAATTCCTTTTGCCTCAATTGGTTAATGTGATGTTGATTAAACTAAAACAGGTTGTTGGTTAAAATTTTAATCATTTGTTGGTTATTATTATTAAAACTAAATCACTTGTTTAACCATTTGTTGGGTTATTCTTGTAATATTGCAGAAAACTGGCTTGAATAGTCTAGTCTAGTCTATAGTCTATGTCAACACTTCAATGAGGGATTCTATAGAGCTTTATTCAGTCAGGCATAATAATCTCTCATTCCCTCGTAGTATAGGCGTAATATGACACATGTCATATACAACCTTGAAAAAATTCTAATAAAAGGACTCTTTGTATATTATGGTAGGTCTATATATGAATAATTACCAAAAAATTTGTCCCGCCTTCTAGTTGCTGCGTTGGTCAGATATTCAGGGTCAAAGGTCAACGACCTTTATACGGCCTATGATGGGTTATAACTGCTCATCCAATTGGTCTAGAAGCAAAAAGATGGTGTCTATACCCATGTTTTGCGGGTCAATAAACACAATAGAAACAGTCTTGAGGCTTACAAATGAAGTCATCATTATCTTTCAGCATAGAAAGCACTTTTAATCAACATTTTGCCATGTTTTCTCAACATAAATTAGCCAATTCGTCAGTTTGTACAAGTATCAATAAACCAAAACATTGACCATAATCTATAATGAAAACAGCCAAAATATAATTACAAAATCAGTGGATATTGATGATAACTAATTAACCACTCTTGGACAAATATTTCAATTGGACCACATCAGAAGCCTCATTACCACTGTTGAAAATAAGCCAACTCCTGAAACTGCATCACAGGGCGCAGTGATTCACCCTTGCTCCACCAAATGTTTTTCTCACAAAAAAATAAAAACAAAACCTTCAAACAACCTTCTTGAGGGTGGAGAATAACAAATTGAGGGAGGACTGCAATAGTAGAGGCTTAATGTGACACATGTCCTATGTAACCTTGAACAAATTCTAATAAAAGTTGCTGCGTTGGTCAGATATTCAAGGTCAAAGGTCAATTACCTTTATAAGGCATGTGATGGGTCATAACAGCTCAGCCAATTGGCCTCGAAGCAAAAAGGTGGTGTCTATACCCATGTGTTGGGGGTCAATAAAAACAAACATATTTTTAGGCTTACAAATGCAGCCATCATTGTTTTTCAGCATAGAAGCACGTTTAATCCGAGTTTTTGCAAGTTTTGCAAGATGGTGGTGAAATAAGGTCGCAGAAGATAACCAACGCCAACGCAACCCCTGTCAATGCCCCACCCATAGTCGCCTATTGCTCCTGGGTCAAGATGCTAGGTCGATCATCCAAGAGGGATTGGACGGCGACACCCCTCTCCGCTTGACTAACAAGTGTATGCATCAAATAGACTTGTTGGAAGGTGGAAGTAGACCTCCAACCGACATTGTCCAAAATGTCTGGGATGAAGGCCTCTTTATAGAATGCCCAGGAGGAAGTGTGAGCTCGAACATCATATGCCCTAACCACGAAGCCAGTTTTTTTGTGTGCATTTCAGATGACTGAGGAAATCCAGCTGGCTCAATATGTCCCTTGCTGCAGGCTTCTCTTAGCAGTCTGCAACCCCGGTCTGCAAATATGGTGAGACGTGGCAGAAACACCGGTTTCGGGGTAAAAGAAAGAGTCTGATTCTTAGCCAAAAAGCCTGCATGTGGAAGAATACAGACCTCCTTATGCTCAAAGCGGTGGTTGGCCTTGTCCATAGACAAGGCATGTATATCCGACCCCCTATGGCCACAAGACATAGCCACAAGCCACAGCAACTTGGAAGTTCCAGAAGACTAAGCTTTCGGTTGGGTTTAAACTGTTCCGACACCAAGAATTGCAAGACCAATGGCAAATCCCACTCCAGAACAAGGCTACGAACCGGGGACTATCCGTAAATATACCCTTCACCAGATTGGACAAGAGGGGACTGGAAGAAACCGTCATGCCATCACCGAGCCCTTTACGGGTCTGGCCTGTGGCTGTTCGATAAAAAAGAAACCTCGGACAGTCAGGACACTAAGTTAAACCCACTCCTGAACGACTTCCTTGAGGAAATTGCCAACCTGGTCTACGGTCTCAGAAATTGCATGGATCGAACTCTCTTTCGGCACACCATGCATGGTAATCCTATGATGCTCTAGTGAATTTGCCTGAACAGTGAACATGACAGCCTGTTCAGAAAGTCCCACCTCAATGTACAGTCTGGAGAAATGCTCCAGGCAGGTTCGGAGCATGGGTGGTGCACTCTGGGACGAACGCGTCCGCTGGAGGACCTCTTACCAGGTCCCCTCCCTTTGGAAGATGGATCTGTTCCATTACAAGCAGATCTAGCGGCCTGGGAAACCACAGCTGCTGTGGCCATAATGGGCTACCAGCAGGACCAGGCAGTCTCGAGACAGCCACTCGAGGACTTTTGGGCTCATGGCAACCTGGAGAAGCTATGAGCAAGCATAGGCTATCAATACTGACCGGTCCGCTGCATGGCGTCCCGTTTGACTGCCTGGGACCAGGTTCCAAGAGTAGGCCCCTAATTATGCCACAATGACGATTCATGACTGATCGAACAGATCCAGTGTGGACGGTCCACCATCAGAAGACTGTTGCGGCAACTGCAAAGTAGAGCTCCACCTGACTTTTTGCTGTGTATGGATTAGGGACCCTCCTTGGATACTGTCCGCAACCATTGTCCACCCCGAAACACGGATTGCGAGCAGCCCGATGTCCCAATCTCGCAACCACCCTAATAGCCGTAAGAATCTCCCCTCATAGGCTGGGATGTTACAACCCCCTTCCCTGTTTTATATCCACCACTCATTTGTCGCCAGCGACATTACCTTCCCCCTGACCACGGGGGCCATGCCGCAATGTCAGAAAGACAGCGAACAACTCTTGACGTTTAGGTGATTACGAGCCACGGAGGCTGGTCAGGGGCCTTCCCCCGAAGAGATAGGAGGTGAGCTCCCAACTTAAACGCATCCATCATCAGGGTGTTTAACGCATCCATTGTCAGGGTGTTTGATAGTCCCAGGTAGGCTGAATGGGACTCCTTCCTCATAGAGTGGCAAAGTCCACCATTGTAAGGTTTTAGTTACCATCCGTCCTTCCTGGTGAGGAAGGGGGTGTTTTACCACTGCCATCAACACGTTTTTCATCCGGCCAGCCAAAACTAAATTGGAAACCCAATGGCTGCATCTAATCTTTGGACCATCATTTGCCTTTCATTTTAGCGGCAAAAAAATCTTCACGCCACATTACCTTTGGTAGTGGGTAGACAAGACTCAGTTTTGGAGGAAGGGGATGGTGCCCCTTATAATATTTGTTCTTTTTCACTTCTATCAAAATATTTATATGCTTAATGCACTTAATACCTCCTTGTATGTTTTAAAACTTGATGTTCCTTCATACCCCACCCAAAACCCTGGAAAACCACATTCCTCTATTTTAACTCAACATAGAAATGGGCTTATTTTAGCCCACAAATCGGATAATCATTTTCCATGATTATTACTTTATTAAAACATTAACGATGACGTCAAATAGAGGAACTATTTTTTTTTGGGGGGGGTGGGGGGGGGGGGGGGGGGTTGTTTACAAACGTTTTTGATATCGTGAAAGAGGAACTTATAACCAATCCACCTTACAAAATCAAAAGGGTCAGACGCTTGGTACTAAGAAATCAAAGTATGTCCTTAATTAACCAATACCTTTAAAAAATGGTTGATTGGGGCGAGGTTTTAAATACATTTCATGCAGGTAGTTACTATTTTGGAAAATCATGGAAGGTCATTTGATCGTTTTTCCATATGCTAATTGTATTTGTTGACCCCAAAATCTTGTGTATAGACACCTCGTTTGTGCTTTTAGAAGACGAAAAGGATATGAGGAGTTATGATCCACTGATAATGCCTTAAAAGGTCATTGACCTTTGACCTTGAATATCTGAACCACCGCCGCTGCCAGAAGGTCGGACAAATTTTTTCATAATAATTCACATATAGCCCTACAAAAATATACAAAGTCCTTTTATTAATTTTTTCAAGGTTGAATTGCATATGGCCTCTACTAATTCGGTGCTCCTTGAAGTCTTGACTTGACCCCTCTCGAGAACTATTCAAAACCCGGGGAAGGGGTCGAATTAACTCGATCGACGAAGCCTGTGAGTCTCTCTCACGAGAGCTGCAATGCCCAAAATATAAGTTCCCCGTCCCCCCCAACCAAACCTGCTAAAAGCAAGCCTGAAACCGATCAAGAAAGCCTGAAGTATATAGGTTATTGCCTGAATCTCATATCACTGAATATTCACCCTCCAAGCACGTCTTCACTCTCTCGTATCGGCCATGTTTGATTATTGCCCCTCGCTTTCAACTTGGTCATGTGACCATTGTTAATAAACCTTGTTGGCAAAATTAGATGATTAACCACATGGATTAAGATTTAAAACCCACAATTGAACAATTTGTCTGCAAAATATTTCAAAAACGTGGTGTTTATTGGCCGGGAAGTTTATGTTTAACAAAATAATCTTTTGTTGGTTAAGAAAAATGCTAATTAACCAACGTTTGTATTTTGTTTTATCACCGTATATGTTTCAGTGTTTAACCACGGAATATTAAATGTATTTAATCAACTAATAATTTATATGCAATGTTGTGCGATTTTAATCAACCAACTTTGAATCCGTTGTTTTTTTAATATCTGTTTTTAACAGTGCACACATATTATTTCACACATCTCTAAGGGGATTGCAAAATCAACGTTTTTTAGTAGCTCTCACATCAAAACGGGTTGAAATATCGGCGCGAACTTTTACAGATGGGGGTTAGGGTGAAGGCCATTCTATCAAGATGAAAACCTTCAATAGACGTAAATATCGGAACGGGGGCCATCCCTTAAGCCCCCTTTTTCGCGTCTCTCCAGCAGTTCCCAAGACCCCCATTTTTAAGCATAATTCCGTTCTTAGGTCCCCCTTTTAGAAAATTTTTGGCCTCAAAGCTGAATTTTAGCCAAATTTTTTTTCAGCTCCCATCCTGCAAATTTCTCAAATTTCAGTTCCCAAGCCGCGACTTTCGGAGACAAATCCGTTCCCAGCCCCAAGGTCGGAAATCGGGGCCGCCCCTCCCTACCTGAAAAAAGTTGAGTGCCCCCCCGGATATTAATGCCGATTTAGGATTTTTCCATAGAGCTCTACAGGAGCCTCCAACCTCCAAAATTCCCACCACACTCTAGTATCGAACATCGTGCGTCCTCCCCCCTAACTTGACGAAAAATTATGAATTTTTTATATGTTGTTAATGATATTTCTTATTCCAAAACCGTTGGAGTTGAAGAATCAACTCCACTGGAAGGGTTATTTCATTATTTTTTTTTTTTGCAATAAATAACGAATGAGGACGATGTGGATCATGGGAACCACACATATGACCGACCCACATCCAAAGCACCCAAATTAGTTTTTGGTTTGCACTCAAATTTTCAATTTGCACTCAAATTGTCATTTGAAACATTTTTGGTTAGTTGCTATAAATAGAATGAGGCTTGGCCGCACACCGCCTGAAATCTAGTATCAGACAATTCGAGCTCGCCGCCCCCAACACTGGCCTTAAATCTAACACCATGGAAAATATATATATTTTTGCAGACATCACAAATCTGCTTTATCATTAAGAAAAGATTTTGGTATGATCTAAGCCTAGATCGCACTTACCATACTTTTTGGGCACCTGCAGTGAGCCATGCGGGGTCAATTATACAAATAACAAAAGGCAAACATCTTTTCTTAATCGTATAACTTAAAGTTACGCTAATGAAATGTTTTTTCATTATTTTCCCATTTCCCGCCCGCGTCCCATTTCCCGCCACGTTGTCAAATTCTCAGGTTCATTTGACAAAGTTTTTTTTTATTCCGTCAAGTCCAGGCCCATTTTTCATGTCTCTTTTCAAAGTCATATGTGATTGTTCGTTTTCTACATAATTTAAATGTGTAAGCGCGTATTTAGCAACCCACAGGCATGCTCAAATACTGCACAAAACTTCTTCCATGGAGTTATATTATACTCTCATATGCTTCTTTATATACTTCTGAATTTGTTCATTCTGGTGGCATTTTATCAGCAAGCTATTGTCGTGACCAAAGTGTATATTGTTGCAGCTGTTTACTATAGGTATCAATTTCCTCTAGTAGCTTCATGCCCAGTGGTTTTGATGCATTATATTGGTCCAGAGCTAACTCTTCAGGAATCCGCTAATTGAAGGTCAGGGAACAATATTTGGTTGAGTAACATAATTCCAACTGACACAGAAATAGCTGAATGGCCACGCCCCCTTTTGGGATCCTGCCCCTTTTTAGCCCGAAGTAACTACTGACTGTATCCAATGATCCATAACACAAGATTGAGACACCTCCCCTATTTGTTTTTTTAAATTCTTTTTTTTTTTCTTTGTGTACGGAAGTGGATGTTCATGGGGAGGGCGACTCAAGACGTCAGGTAGGGTAAAAATACAAAATAACATCTCGTTTTCGCATACGTGCAGAAGCAATTGGCGAGAGACGAAAAGTCTAGGTTCAGATGTTAATGCCCTCAAATACCCCCAAAATCAACAAATATTAATTTCTTTTGATTCCCTAAAAACAAACAGAGGTAAGAAAAAAACTGTTTATTAGTTATTTGAACAAAGAACTGTTGTGAGTGAAAGTGAGTGCACAGTGTCAGTGTAGCATGCTGTAGACCTGCGATGCAACTGCCGGATCATGTAAGTTGATTTTTTTGTTTTTTTTTTTTTTTTGTTAAACGTACATTGTGTTTGTCTAAATTTTTATGTGATGGTCAGACCTACCAAAGTAAGGTAAGACTTCATTTCTTCATACAATATAATGGACAAAATATGTGTGCTGACTGTGAGGTGATGACTTGATTGATAAATGTTTGCGTGGGGACTGTGCAGTAGCCAGTAGTTTGCATATTGCATGCATGGAGGCACGGCGGTTAATGGAAACGGGAGCTATTCAGATTTTTTTCAAATTAGACGAAGGGAACCATGGGGGGGGGGTGGCTGGTAGGCGTACCACTCTTTCTAAAAAAAGATCAAGCTTTTTTGAGTACCGCACACTAAAATAAATCAGTTCAACCTAATTAAATGTCATACCTTTATTAATCTTTGATCATCAAAAATTATATCTGAAAATAATAGTTTCAAAGTAAGGTTCGTTGGCTAAAAAGGCACTACATCTTTATATTTTAGGGCTCACTTACACTAAAAACTGGCAAAGCACTACAAGTATGGTCCCAGCTAGGGTTGGTGCTTAAAATTCAAGTAAGTTTTAATTTAAAAGGTTGAAAAAATAAAAATTTCAATAATATATTTGTCTTTCCAATCTATAGATAAATTGATATAATGGGGGAAAGAGTAGTTTCACAGCTACCACACGGTTAAATGTAGACCCAACTAGTGTTTGTTAAAAACGAAAGAAAAGAAAGAAAAAGGAAAAAAGAACAGAAAGGAATAAAAAGGAAAGAAAAGGAAAGAACGGAAAAGAAATGGAAAAAAGAGAAGAAAGCAATAGAAAATAAGAAAAGAGAATAGGAAAAAACAGAAAAAAAGAATATGGAAAAAGAAAGAAAATAGGAAAAAACTTAGGGGGGAAAAAAAAAGAAAGAAAGAAAAAGAGACAAGAATAGGAAAAAAGAAGAAGAAAGAATAGGATTAAGAACAGAATAGGAAAAAAGAACGAAGAATAGGAAAATAGAAAAAAGAAAGAATAGGAAAAAGAAAGAAAGAATAGGAAGAAAGAAAGAAGCATAGGAAAAAATAGAAAAAGAAGAATAGGAAAAAGAAAGAAAGAATAGGAAAAAAAAGAAAGAAAGAATAGGAAAAAACAAAAAAAAGAAAGAATAGGCAACCAAAATTAGAAAAAAAGAAAGAATCGGAAAAAGAAAGAATAGGAAAAAGAAAGAAAGATAGAAAAAAAGAAAGGAAATGAAACAGAAAGATAAGAAAAAGTAAAAAAAGAATAGGAAAACAGGAACGACTTAGCGAAAAAAGCAAATAAAGAATAGAAACGGAAAAAGAAAGAAAGAAAGGACGAAGAATGGAAGTACTCAAAAGTTCCGGGTCACAAGTAAAATATGCATGTTGATGCACTATCACAACAGGGGCTCGTTTGGTGAGATTAATAAAAGTAGAAAAACTGCCCCACAAAATTAGGGATCAAGCTTTTTACCACAGTTCTATAAATGTTAATCAAGCAAACACCTTTTTTCACTTCATTTCCAACTCTTCTTCATTTAAATTGCAAGTACTGCTTCAAAATTAGGCTCCTTGTTATCATTCTTAGTATGCAGCGTCAGGCCGCCGTCGTTGCTTGAGTTTACCTACTGGCCGCATGTCGGCGCTATTCCCCATTTAGTGATTTTGATGACGTGGCAGCGTTACATCGTTCACCGGGTAATTTAGGCGAAGTGTCCGATCTTGTGTTATAGGATCATTGATGTATTACCAGACCCGCTGCGACTAGGAGGTGCGAGACTACTCAAAAATGTGTGCCAAGGGCCATATTATGGGGGTGGCTAGACTTCTCTCTTAAAACGAAAGAGTGAAAGAAACACTCTAAAAGAGGGAAATCTCACTCAAAAAAAGCGCCAAGCTGGTGACGCATTCTTTTAGAGTGAGATCCACTTTAAATAAAGAGTGAACCAAAAATAACTCTAAGGAAAGAGTGAATGATAACTCCTTTTAGAGTGAAACTAGGCACTCTTATAGAGTTGTGATTCTTTAGGAATTGTGTTTGTTTGGGGAGTATATTGTATGTGTAGGTCATAATTCATAGCATCGTGACATGAATGGCATATGGTGGCGCATCATGGCATGCTTCGTGTGGCATGAATGACGTGATGATACGGTATCATTGCATGGCCCGTGACATGCATGATCGTGCATTTCGTACATGTGTAAGCCTAACCTGGCGCCGGGAGCATGGCGAAGGACTACAGTCTGTCCGAGTGATAATACAGTAAATACACATTTAATGCTTTCCCACGTTGCTGTAAAATGCTATGAATGTGACCGACACAGACAATACTCACCCGTGAAGATATCTATGATTTCTTAACTAATTTCAACTTCGTTAACAGTTTGGTGACGGTCTCACTTAACTCGTCCGCCATGTTGTTCTAAAATAATCACGCGATTTGCGGCGTTTCTGATTGGATATTAGTTTCACTCCGAAAAAGAGTGAGCATTTACTCACTCTTTTAGAGCCAAAACCCGGTCGATAAGAGTTCAGAGTGGGCCTTACTCCGAAGAAGAGTGGCAATTTGAGCCATCTGAAAAGAGTGAAATTTCAACACCTTTCAAAAAACATTTTTGCTAATTTTTTTTTTTTTTTTGTTACTTATTTACAAAACGATAAATTTTTAGTTTTGCATTATCAAGAAAAAATTTGAACAAAAAACAATACTCTTCGAAAGTTGAAATTTCACTCTTTAGGAGTGACACTGTTATGGACTCTAAAAGAGTGCAAATTCACTCTTTTGATACCACTGTTAAAAATAAAACCTGTAAAAAAACAGGGATTTGAATGGCAGCTGGGACTCACAACGTGCAGAAAAAACAAACAGGAGCGGTAAAATAACGAAAACATTGCAGGGAATGTAAAATAACGGAGTAAAATCTCAGTTTCAACGTTAATGTTGGTTTTTGCTGTTTAAACAAAATAAAAGAATTAAAACGTTATACAATCCTCTGACCAAACTTTAACGTTGTAGCTATGGCATCCTACAAACGTGTATTTATAATTGTAGCTGCAAACTAAAAAAAAACAATTAGGTTGGCGCAAAATTGTGAAAAGCGCCCTCAAAAAATTTTGACATAAAACGTCAATTTTTAAGAAAACGCAATGTCCAATTTTCATTCAACTTTCAAATCGGCATTTGAGTCATTTACATAAACGTAACATCAAAAGCATTACAAATACTGTGAAAAGAGTTAATTAGAGGGATTTTCTGCTCAAATCCACTCAAACCACAAAAAATTTAAAGGACATGACACAAGAGGGCACTGCAACACTTCTTTCTTGGACCAGAGGTAAAAAAAAATTATCATTTCATGGGAGATAGGTTTAATAGAATAAAAAGCAACCCAGCCTAATGAAAATAACCAAAATAATTTGTCATCCGTATAGCCCATCCTACTTAGTTATGAATTTTCAATTATACGATTAAGTACTAAAAGTGACAGGGAACATACTCAAATTTTACAAGTAAAATCCGGGCGCATTCTGCAACCAAGCCCCGTAAAAAAATTACGCTTTTACAGGTTTTCATTCAAAATTTACCGATATTTACAGTTTGAGTAATATGATTTTTTACAACAAAACTGTTCAAATTTACAGTATATGCACCGAAAAAAAATTTGTTGATAGGCCTACAAAGTTAGGGTGTTCGTCAGTGCTTTTTCATTCTCCACACATTTAAAATCTCTATAATAATTCACCGAATGTATGTTTTTAAATGATTTGATTAAATTAATTTTTACAGTATACTGTAATTCGTACGGTAATTTGTTGGCAGAATTGCTGCCAGGATTTTCCTGTAAAATTAACAGTATTTTTTACAGTGTATCAGTAAATTACTTTGTGTATATGATCTGGGATGGACGGGGTCATATGGACTACGCTGACGAGGTCTACATTACCCCGCCTCTATTGCAAATAACGAGTGGTCCATTGTCCCACACATGGACCTCTTTAAAACAATATTTCGAAAGCCAAAGCTTTCAATTGATAATGAAAAAAACATTTATAAAGAATGAAATAAAATTCCTTGAAATTACGATCTTGCTTAAAAGGTCCATATTACTCCACTTTCCCCTACCTGTGCTGTGTTTTTGGCACTGAAGCGGTAATTAGAACCCCAAGAGCAATAATTTTGGGTTTAATGTGTGCATAATTGCCCATGTTTTGCAAGAATGCACTGTGTTCGGGATTGCCACAGCATGCAGCAATTAGCGAGTTTTAATCAACTTGCACTCGTAGATGGGTATGTAAATGGGTCAAGTAACTCTTACCATCAGGCTCGTAGCCAGGATTTTTAGGGGTGATTTTCAGATTGGTGCAGATTTTTTAGGGGGGAAGTTTATAAAATGGGTACAGATTTTTAGGACCCTTTCATGTGGCAGGAGTCATTTTCAGTCAATTTTAATCATTTTAGGGGGTAATTTTCTGCCTTTCTGCTATAGTTGCACAGGAACCTTCCGCACATATTGAGCCTAAATTGGACAAAATATTTTCTATGGGTGTTCTGTAAATGCAAAAAATCGTGTAACCCGCAATGCATTACAGTTCATTACCTTAAAATTATAAAAACTCCAAAAGACTCCCTATATAGCAAGTGGGCGGGAACTTAAGGAGGGGGCATTATTTACACGCCAGGGGGAAATTCCGGAAATGGAGGATTTGATCTTGAGGAATGCGAAAGAAAATTGTAAGGAAGAGGTGCGAATATGAACATGTTCATAAAGGAGAGAGGGGAACGTGAACTTTTTAATGGAAACATCTCATAAAATCAAAGGGGAATGCCAACATTTTTGAACGGAAACGAAGGGGGAACGCGAATTTATTTGACGAAACGAGTTTAAATCCTCCATTCCTACCCCCTCCCACCGGCGTAAATAATGATCGCTCCCTTATAAAATATACAACATGGGACCTATGACTCAATTGTAGAATTGAATAAAACTAATAACGATATCGAAATTCATCATTCAGCTTCAAACGGTAGGAAAGTGACATGTCGAACATGTTTGATACGATATTATGCATTAAAATTCAGTACGGAAAAGAGTGTTTGACCTTTGA
>JAMKCH010033823.1:0-36543 GCA_023653785.1 Ophioderma brevispina | reverse complement strand
GAAGGTATTTCAAGGTCATCCGAGGTCATCCAAGGTCATGAGAGGTCATATCACTTAATGTGGTAGGAGGATGAAAATGGTGGGTGTGTGTCAACATTCAGTATCAAAATTTGGGAAGGTCATTTTCAAGGGTCATCCGAGGTATCCAAGGCAAATCACTTAACATGTGGTTGGAGGGGTGATGGAATGAAAAATTGGTGGTGTGACCAACATTCCGTGCCAAAACTTGTGAAGGTCATGTGAAGGTCATGAGGGGTCATCCAAGGTCTCAAATCACCTAAAATGTGGTAGGAGGATTTGAAAATTGGTGGGTGTGGTCAACATTCGAGTACCAAAAAGTTTGAAGGTCATTTCAAGGTCAGGCGGGGGTCTCAAAGGTCAATCACTAAACAGTGTATAGGAGGGTGAAAATTGGTGAGTGTGGTATCATCAGTGGCCAAAAAATTTGGGTCATGTCAAGGTCATGCGGGCTGTCATTTAAGGTTCAAATCACTAATCATGTGTAGGAGGATGAAACTTGGTGGGTGCGGGTCAACATTCAGTGTTGACAATTGGAAGGTATTCAAGGTCATGTGGGGTCATCCGAGGTCAATCACTTACATGTGGTAGGAGGATGAAACTGGTGTTGGGCATCACAATCTTTCCCTGAGATATAAAATTGTTGCTTCTTGTTCTTAGATACTGCAATGAGGCGGGGGACCTTGTGGTTCGAAGAACCGCTTGTTACCTTTTGAAATAGGTTAATCTCAAAAATTGGTCTAAAAACAGTAGAAAACCATTTCCAGAGAAACACCTTTCTCATCATGCGAGTGATTGTAGTCGCAATTTCTTTCAAATTTTTAATTTATGATTCTTTTAATTTTTTTTCACATATGTCATCGCCATTATATAGGATTCTCAAGTTGTGTTGATGTGAAGTTTATGCTTAGACAGAACTACAGTAGTTGTTTTAAGCATGTAAGGTAGTAAACATGCAAAGCAATGCACAGTCACATAACATTGACCAATAACATTATTATGTCTGGAATACAAATCTGAGACGCGTCGCTAAATGATGTGTATTGACTGCGTATGCACAGCTGTACTGACCTAAGTAAAAGGCACCCTAGAAAGTAATAACGTTTGTGCGATTGGCCAATACGCAGAGGTCAACTGTACTTTTGTTGCGCGATACGCTCGGCGCAAATACACACTGCGATCGGCGAAGGGCGACGCGTCTCAGAATTGATTCCAGACATAATCACATAAACTTATCGTATATTTTCTGTAATACCACCTTTAAACTTCATTAACAACAATGTTACCCCGGCCTTGGTATGTAGCCGTATCAACAAATCGAAAATACCAGTAACAAAATTGACACGGGTAATCTATGCATATGATCGTGCCAGCAGCCTGTGTCTGATGCGACGCCGTCAAATTGATACACCCAAAGTGATGCTGAGACTGTCAAGTTACCAACAAAATTCTCCAATTCACCAACTATCTTCTATAAAATACACCATCAAAGAAAGAGGGGCATTTTAACTCACCAAAATACAAGCAAGTTGGCCAGATTTTGAAGCAAACTCGTACTAAACGGTGACACAAAAATGACATAAATCGGCGAAAACCAGTACCGAATGCGACAGAATAAAAGCATTTTGATGCACATTGAAAGTAGAGCCATCGATTAAATGACGTTATGATTGGTCACATGATGTTTTTAACCAATTAAGAAGCTTTAAAAAACGAGGGAAATCCCCTATCAATACATCAACTTTGGGAATTCTTGTAAAAAAACCGGCTGACTCACGTAATGAGGTGAACAGCGCCACTACATTGCTATTTGGCATAAATTATGTCCTAAGAAATTGGGCGTACGATGTTGTAAATGGATGGTCATACATAATATTACTTTATTTATTGACTTCTTCTGCGAAAAATCTCATCACTAATAATTTGATTTGCATGGTATTTTCATTTTGATCCAGATTTCTTCATACTGTTCATACCGAATAGTATGGAATCAAGTAAAACATTATTTTTTTAAATTTATTTTTAGAGTTTTAGAGTGACTCTTCCTTCTTTAAACCCCTCCTAAAATGCATAAACAAAAGTTCTTAGGTGTGACTTCTAAACACACCAAAAAGGTCTGGGTACATCAAACCTCAATAACTGTTAATACATGAATTGGAACTTAAAGGGGCATTTCTGTGATCCCACGCCTCGTCCCCCGACTTACTCAAAAAAGCTAAGATTTTTATATCATATGAACCGTTACATTAGTAATCCATATGTACCAAATCTTACGTGCAAATTCGTGTATCTGTAAGAATTCGCAATTTTGTATTCTGTCCGTTAAACGGACAAAAAATTATAGGGCCTATGGACCCTGGGAAACGAGCATTTGCTCATACACAAAACCGCAAAGTCGGGACACACTCAGAAGTTGTTGAATAAGCTTTTCATCAGGATATCTAGGTGAAAAATGAATGAAAAAGAAGGTGCTGGAATACGAAATGCACCTGTTAAAAGATTGATAAAAGAATGAATACCAGAAATTTTACGCTCACACCCACACATACGCCTGTCTCCCCCCCCACAAAAAAAATGGTACAATCAGAAAAAAAATGGTAAATATGAAATTTCAAAATAAGCACTTACTTGGTAGAATATTAAAGAACAAAGACCAGGCTTTTCCATGGGTTTGTTCATCTTATTGACTTTTGTCAAATACAGAGAGAGATATAATCAAATTTGTGCGATATACCAAAATCGATTGTGCCACTTTTATGCATGGGCAGAGTTGCGTCTGCCCAGTTATGCAATGCTGTCTTCAAGCGCCAAAAGATTGCAACTGACAAGAGAAACAACACCACAGATTTTAAAGTAAACAAAAGATGTCTAGTTTTAATCGACACAAGTTTTCAAGTCAAAAATCAGTCAATATAAATATCTTCTGTATCAATAATAAACAATACAAATATTTATTGCATCAATGAAAATTGGAATTTGAATTTATTACAAATTGATAGCTGTTTTAAAAATAATGCTAGAGGAATGTAATTGCGACCAAAATAAACACTCAACTACAAAAAACAATGGTTTAAAATATTGCACTCTCTTGTGCATTTACTAATTGTGGGAAGGCAACAAAAAATGAATTTTGAAGCAAAGTATCAAAGTGTTGGTAGGAATTTGCGTCTCATGATATTTCAAGACCATAAAAACAATATCTCCTCCGTTGCTGTACGCAGCTTTACGTTCATGGTTCTCTTCTAAGTTCTAACAAACAACAGTATGTCGATGGATTCACGTCACTATCTTAAACCCAGAACTTACTGGTCATAACTTCCACCATTACGTAGCTTTTTTAGAGTTTCTCTTTAATGAAGGGTTAATCCCTTTTTTAAAGATCTTCATATCTGGTTCAAGTGTGGGGAATAAACTTATGTTTTAACAACTTCGTTCCAATCACCGTTTTAAACTCAACCAGAACGTGCCAAACCGATTTTTAGTGTTCCCATTAAACTGGAAGTTATCTCTGATGGAAACAAGCATGAGATGAACCAAAAATCCTGCAAGCCTGGTCTTTTCTCTTAATTGTGATTTCCAAAACGACTTACTTATGTTTGAGATATAATATTGAAAAAAATCGGGTTTGCATTGTACATCTTCTTTGAGACCGCGTAGAACACTCAGGCCAATAGTGGGGTTTAGATGACACATAGGCCTAAAATTAAATATCTTAAAGCAATATTAGCACATATTTTTTGAAGAGCTCACCCCAATTTTCAAAAAAATTTAGATTTTTACATTGTTGCATTGTTAACATGCTGTAACTATCCTGGAATGGTTAACTAAAAACATGTTCTGTGTCACAAACAAGGAATTTTGTAATTTAGATAATTATTATCGGGGGATCCCGATAATATTCAACGGCTGTCCTGGAAACAGCTTCCAATGTGAAATTGCAGGGCCATGTTCATGGTCTACGCGCATCCATTAGTTGTTTTTATTGTTCAGGCAAGTCACGTTAGAGTTTATTCTTCTCGAGGTGCACTATTAATCATCATGGACGGCATAACGAGCATTTTCCAACTCTGCCAGTAAGTCCAAATGGGATCCCAATTCTAATACAAAATCCACCTTTATTTTATGATAAACGCATTTCTTAGCATTCCTCCGTTCGCATGTATAGTTGCCTAGACAATTACAACGTAACTGTGCCAAAATAATCAACTTTTGCAATTGGGGGCGCTCTTCAAAATGTCCCTTTTGCTTTAACTTGCTCAAAGGAAGGGTGTACAAATCTTTTACTCTATGGTTCCTCAACGAACAACAACCATGTTGCATTTGCAGTGGGCACCAGGGCCAGGAAAAAATGCTATTTCCCGGAAGATAGTCCACTTTCCCATCGAGTTCCCACCATTTTTATGTATTTCTATTTCTGAAAATTGGAAATTCCCTCAAAATCCCTCAAACTGGTCACATTTCCCAGGAAGGGAGCTTCCCTAGAATTCCCCACGTTTTTTCCCCCCCATGGTGGGCACATCGGAAATGTGACCTTCTCCACGAAACCTGGGATAAGGTCCGAAAAAACCTCATTGTGGATATATGCAGATGATACGAGATACTGAGAAAACAAGCGTTAAAATGATTGCTAACATGTAAAGTATTGCCTTTCCTTTTGTCCATCAAAAATCAAGTATAATGCCCCTTGAATTTGTTGTTGTTTTTCTATTGATTTTTTACAAGTTTATAATCTCTTTCTCCTACAGTGCCTGGGCGACTTTGTTCTGGTTTTGTGGGAGCAGTCACAAATGTCATGCCAATACTTTTGCTTGAGTATGCGAGTACGTCGCATTCTTTTGTCATGAAGACAGAACTATATATGCTGGACAAAACTTTTGTGTTTCCTCACTAGGTGAGAGATTGTACCATGTTGGAGCTGTAGTAGTCGTCTATTTCTAGTTGCCTATAGCCTACAGTCCTACACAATGTTTTTTACGCTTCAGCTTAATAACAGTACTACGTTAAAATTTACAAAATTCAAAATAAAGAAAAAACAAAATTTAAAGAAAAAAAATGCATACTTACATTATACCCTTTGCAACCTACTATGTACATGTGCTTTATTATATGGAATTTTTCAAAAATCAAATAACAACAATTCCAGAAAAAAAAATTAAAAAAAATGAAATATTTTTTTTTTTTAAAAAAGAAAAAACTTCTAAAAACTCCAAATAGATTATAAATAGAACACACTATAAGACAGTTGGGCATACTTGACAACTGCATGTTCTAGATTTTGGGATCGTACTGGGGGTTTTGAGACACTCTCGGTCTAGTTCTAGAATCCTATCGAGTAGATGTGAATGATATGAAATTGAAAAATGTTAGATAAGAGTGATACACTTGAATTATTGCATTTTCTTCTATCCACAGATCACAATCTTCCATTATCCAGTTGCAGATTCGATAGGGCCAATCTTCGGCTTCACCAGATATGACAACAACTACACAGTTTTACAGAGGATAAGATGAAGAATCCCTTCAAGCCACCATGCCAGTATACTCAAAGTGGATGGTAACCATTGTCGACCAATTCCTCCCTAAAGTATATCTGTTTTAACCACATGATCACCACGTATATCCTAACTAGTCGGCGTGAGTGCTCATTGATCTGGATTAACACAAACTTCTCTCGTCTCGCGTGCATAGCCATGTCAAGGCTTATTGTCTCTATTTCATAGTTACGTTGTCGATCAAGTTCGCTTACCAAAGACGCATGGCTTCAGACGCACTTTGAAGTCCATAATTACCCTCTGAACGTACAAAATATCTTGCCTTTAGGTATGCTCCAGTTATATCTTGAGCTGACTGAGACTAGTATAGATAGATTTGGCCTGAAACACATTTCTTTAAACTTACGTCTTCTCTCTTGTATATATCTGGTTTGGTGTCTATTTCTGATGACATTGTAAAATCCGACTTCCCCACGTTTGACCATTGGTGCTATTATGTCCTTACCTGACCATATCGTCGTCAGTTAGCCATTGAGTGTGCCCACCAGATAATCTTCTGGATGTACATCAGCCGCGAACCATTCTCTCTTCTCGCTCCCGACTCGTCAGAATCTCAGCTTCTTATGCACGGACATCACAACTAGTGGATTGGAAGTAGACTTCTCAATATCCTTGTAATTTGTGAACTTGATGCAAGCATACTGTCTTAAACACCTCATATTGTATGCGAGTTTAATTTCAGTGGCTCATCTTGAATACAACAGAAAGGAATTTGATAGTTGAACGTTTGCTCGTTTGTGAAGTTCTTAGCTTATCCCTTTGTGTGCTCCTGTACCATCAAGAGTACAAAAGATCATGTGATTTAAGTATGATGATAAGTAGATATTCACACTCTTGACCAGTAATCATTATATTGTCATCACTAGTTAACATAATATGCGATCACTTAACACAAAATTTACAGAGACCATTGTGGACAGAATCGGCCGCAAATTTGTTGTTATGAACTATTCGTTCTCGCTGTTTATGGTCTTCATTTTGATGCTGTTTTTGTTTGCGATTGCGACAACATCTTCTCGCTTGTCTGTGGCAGGTCATCTGTGTTTTATGCTAACAGTCATAGCCAGTATGATCATTGAATTCTCGCATCAGATCAGCTACTGGGTTCACATGCATGAACGCCGGATCTACTGTCATTTTAAAGCCTAACATGGTTGATAACCAATTCCAAATAGTTAAACCCAGTTTATGCACCCATAACCAGGGTAACTTATCATTTAATCATTGGTTTCGGGCTTGTATCAAGCTCTGTTTTGTCCAAAAGAATTTTAAACCCACCTCAATTATGCAATTTTTGCACTGACACTGAAAAACCACTTCATTTGATTTACATTCCAAGTATATTTCAAGTGGTGAACATTGTTGTAGTTCTGCAATATGGCTTCAACTGAAGAAGTGGCAAAATTGGTTGATGGAAGAGAAAGCTCTGAAAATGCAACCAATGAGCAGATAGCAGAACTCGCACAAGTTGATGATATCCTGGTATCTAAACTTGCAGACCAAAATCTGAACTCTCAGGAGGAAGAAACTACCCACAGAGTTGGTGCATCTGAAGAGCAAGAAGAAAAATCAGTACCTTCTGTAACCAAAGAAAGTGACAAAGATATGACATTGACATCCAGTGAAACTGGACAAGGAGGATCAGACTCTTCCACTGATCATCAAGAGATTGCAGATGTCAATGAGGAGACAAACCAAACTTTACTTGCTGATGGATCTGTTGAAGAGACCTGTGATCATAAATTGTGTAATGTAGATGAGAGTGAGTCGGCATCGATCCCACCACAGGAGTATGTCAGCCCTGTATCTAATGCACATGTAACCGCAGAGCAGTTGTCACAGGTCTCCTTGAGCTTTGATTATGACAGGCCAAGAGATCAGTGTATCCAAGTTACTCTTCCCAACACGCAGTATTGTCCAGTGTACGCCCTTGTGCTGTGTGCCTGGAACAATATCCTGGGCCCGCATGCCCAGTTTGTTTGGCAGACCGAAGCCAAGCACAGTTTCACGCCAGATATGCTGAGCTACCTGTCGACGCATACCCTGACATCGAGCGATCAACCAGAGAACACGGTTGACACAAAGATGTTGATTTTAAAAGACCGCGACATTGTGGTGACGTCATTTTTGTTTAGCGGATACGACAGAGATGAAAAGACTGTGTTTTCGCTGTCATTGGTGGTGCCTTATGCGGACTGTCAATGGTACCTACCACTCCATGAGTTCTGTGTTTCAAGACTGAGAATGATGATTGGCAGATTGCGTGTGTTACAGGACAAGCATAAAGAAGAGGTATGTGTGACCTTTGACCTTTAGTCTGTTTACTGCAAGGAGAGCTTCTAAGGAGGTATTAAAATAGAGTGGTGCAGTCGCGCCCACCCAATCCATTTAAGAATGCGAGCTACAGCATAATCCCTTCTATTGTACTCTTAGCCTTGGCATGATAAGTGACCAATATGAATAGAAAGGTTGATGGTGATTCACCCAGCTTTAAATGAAAAAAGTGTAAAAGAATTTGCTTTTTGCCTGAGGTCCATTTTTTGTGTTGCCTGCCTAAAGGCAGGAAGACACATATAGGGATCACTTTGTCCACTATTGTTGTAGTCTGTTGATATAGCCTGTTGTTGTTGTCTGTTGTGAAAAAGGGTTAACATTTGCTTGTAATATCTGCATACTTCAATGGATTTTAAAGACACTATCAGTGATTTGTCTGAAAGTGTCAAAATAGTTGAAATTTGCGGGAAAAGCTTAAAAGTGAAGGATAAATCTGTAGGATTCTCATAAGTTACTTTTTTCAACTGAAAAATTGACAGAAAAGGAAGAAAACAGCAGTATTCAAAGATATGACTCTCCATTCAGTTACGTACCGACAGTAATGACTAACACACCCGATTTTGTCCTTATTAGGTTGCTTCTGGCCTTATCATTTGTAGGCTATTTTAGGATACCTGTACTTGTTATAGACATGCAAATATCTGATTTTTGATGATTTTTTTTGATTTTCGGATTTAGCAAATCACTGATAGTGCCTTTAAACCAAATTTGAGTCATAGGTGCAACATGGGATAACCTCATTTGTTGATGAGGTCAAAGGCCACATACCAAGGTCAAAGGCCACATACCACGGTCAAAGGTCATGTGAGGTCAAGTTGTAAGATAGGCTGAAAATGTAAAATTGACCTCAATTGAAAAGTTGAAGTTCAATGAAACCAAGCTTGGTTTATGGGTATTACACGCAAACCCTCATTTGTTTATGAGATCAAAGGTTACATATCAAGGTCAAAGGTCATGAGTACTATCATTCACAAACCACGATGTCAGGTGACACTAGCGGTGATGTGTTTTTAACCCTGGTCAAACCTTATTTAACTATATATACGTAATTTAAAATTACAGTTAAAGTCAGAGGAATACACATTGTGCAGTATTTTGCAGTCATACATGTAAGCTTTGTTAGGGATACTATTCTATGAACTGAAATTGAAAGGTAGAAGTAAAGCATAAACATGAAAGAGTTGTACGCTTATATTAATGTTATTTCCTTTTGTATGTTGTACACTTTAAAGATAGGTAAACAATATGGTCAATCCATCAATCGATCGGTCGGTCACCTTAAGACCCATTTTTGTCTTTGACCATGTCTTGATGATTGCTGCCTTTAGGTAGGAGATCACGCAATTGAGTCTTTCAATGAAGAAGTGCCTAAATTTATAGGTGTTCTCACACTGCTCAAGATTTCAAGTCCAGGACCTAAAATACAGGTAAGTGTGAAATCGATATACACCTGGCACAAAAAGTATCTCGGCATGTTTTTCGATCAGTACTGTGCCAAAGTCAGGCCATTTTGAAAGTTTTTGAAATATACATTTTGTTGCCTAGGTCTTGCTCTTTCATTTAATACCTAGCTTGTAAAAAAGCGTGCGGAAATGGCTGAGATAGAACGCCAGAAAGACGTAAACCCCCAAAACCAAAAGTTGCAGTTTTGGGATTTTTCAATGGGCATTGGACACGCACACGCGGACCACAATCAATATTGCAAGTAGGCTTTCTCGCTCATTCAGTCGGAAAACCTCTTTGTGTAAAATCAATACACACGTATTATTGCGTTGTCCCACACAGTGACCATTGAAAAATCCAAAAACTGCAACTTTTGGTTTGGCGGGTTTGCGTCTTTCGGGCACTCTATCTCAGCCATTTTTACATGCTTTTTTACAAGCGAGATGTTAAATAAAAGAGCAATACCTAAGCAACAAAATGTATATTTCGAAAACTTTCAAAATGGCCTGACTTTGGCATAGTACTGATCGAAAAACATGCCGAGATACTTTTTGTGCCAGGTGTAGTCACATCATTGCATTCTATGCTAAATGCATAGTAACAATTGACGACGGTGAAGAATTTACAGCCCTTGTCCCAGATGTAATCATTTTAACACATAGAAAGTACTTGCCTCAAGGCTAAAAAATCTTTGATGGACTATTTTCTTGCATGGTATCTCAAAAAAATTGTGTAATGTGCTCTATACTTTATTTCACCTTGAGTTAGATAGTGACATTATAAAGTGTTTCTGCATGGGAGCTAGCATTTTGAATATGCCGCCTTTATTTGCATGCATATTATGCTGCAATTCAGAGGACAGCGTGTGCGTGTTTGAAATTAAAGGTGCAACAAGAGATTTCACATATCAGGTGCCCCTAAAAACATTGAAAGTACTGATTTTTGCCCTGATGTATTGCTTTCCATCAAAAATATCCCTACCTGAAAGGATTAAGCTGAGAAACGTTTCTTTGGTACAAAAATTGTGAAATTTCTAATTTCATATAGGAGCAAATACGAAATTCAGCCTGTTTTATATTGAAATATAAGCAAATTGAAATCACCTTTTCTCTCTTTTAAGACATTTCTGTAGCCAATACAAGGTAAGAAATCTATTTGGGTGTCAAATCTATATGAAATTGATATTATGACACAATATTTGGGTGTCTCAAAATCTTTTGTTGCACCTTTAAAGTTGCCCAACCTAATTCATGCAGTGACAACACTACCAAACTCAGGATGAAACAAAGTATAGGATATTAAAGGGCATTTCACGATCCTTAGCCTCATCCCACGACCTTAAAAAAGTTGAAAAAGGTACAATGAGAGATTTTGAGGCACCCAAATATTGTGTCATAATAGTAATTTCACTTACCTTGTATTTGGTTACAGGAATGTCTCAAAAGAGAGAAAAAGACTTTTAATTTCCTTATTTTTCAATATAAAACATAGGCTGAATTTTGTATTTGCTCCTCTACGAAATTAGAAATTTCACAATTTTTGTACCAAAGAAACATTTCTCAGCTTAATCCTTTCAAGTGGGGATATTTTTGATGCAAAGCTTTACATCGGTGCTAAAATCACTACTTTCAATTTTTTTGGGGACACCTGATATGTGAAATCTCTTGTTGCAGCTTTAATATCATCTTAACCATTGGCCTTAAGTATATATAGTATGTGTGCCTAATTTTACATGCAAATTCAATCTACTTTAAAAAAAAATTGTAATTTTGTGTTTTCTGTCTGTACACGGACAGAAACAACTAAAATTTCACAGTTCTTGGCTTGTGTGCTCACTATATTAAGAGAATATGGATTGTGGGCAGCCTTTTTGTTATTAGCCAATCAGAACAAATATGCAAATGAGGTACTTAACCCTAACCCGGACCGGGTGGTTTTGCCGAACATCGTCCCAGATGCAACGAGAAGCTTTCTTTTTTTTGACGGCCCAGATACAATGAGAAACAAATTTTGTGTTTAATTACATCTCGGACCTTTTCCCGGCACAGGAATAAGTAGCGTACAGTCGTTAATGGCCAAGATGCAATGAGAAACATCGCGTCATTTTCCCGGAAAGACGTCCCAGATGCAACGAGAAACATTGCGTCATTTTCCGGAAAGACGTCCCAGATGCAATGAGAAATATCGCGTCCGAATGCAATGAGAAGCATTGCGCCTTCTGCGGGCAAACCATCCGAGATGCAATGAAAAGCATTGCGTCATTTTCCCGGAAAGACATCCCAGATGCAACAAGAAACATCGCATCATTTTCCGGAAAGACGTCCCGGATGCAACGAGAAACATCGCGTCATTTTCCGGGAAGATGCAATGAGGTGCAACGAGAGTCATTTTCGAGACAAAAATTAGTTGTTGACGTCCGAGTTGCAACGAGATGCATTTTCCGACCAGTACCAAGGATTCGTTGCTTCTCAATGTGTCTGGTGCGGGTTAGGGTTAATATGCACATTTGGTGATGATAGACATGCGTACTATGTATGTGTCCACTACTACCCACATACCAAGTTCCATGTAAAACGATCATTGCATTCTGGTTGGAGAAGTGACGGTTGACCTTTTTGGTTGACCTTTTTGGTTGATGAGGGACCTCCAACGACTTACATAAGATAGACAAGTGCATTCTCCACAAAGGGCGTAACCAAAATCGAGGTGCCCAAAAGTGTTATAATGAGCATACGCACTTCATTATCATAGTTTTGGGCACCACCATATTTGGTTTACATATCATCGTATTTGGAAAGTCCTTATACATATTTATGAGACACGCGAGTATTTGACGTTCGCCACACTTAGCGAGTGAAAACAACAATAACAACTGATGCCACATGCTATCACTCGGACTGAAATATCTCTTTTCCTAAGCAAAATTAACAGGGGTCATCAGGAGACTTTTTGTGCATTAGGACTGCAGGAATCTTTAGATGCATGGTTTCTTTCATTGATTGGTTTTCGCATAATTATTGCAGAAAAATCAGCTGATCAGACAATGGAACACTGGGGAAATGCAACACTGATAACATAACGCGTGACGCACCGATTTATAGGTGCGTGTGCTTGTGCAGTAACAGCGACGACGTGCGGCTGGTTGTGCAACAAGTAGGATGGCGCACGAGGTGTGAGAGAAATCGGTTTCGGGTGCGTTGCTGGCCTATTCAATAACATGAGCGTTTCCCCTCTTGGTTTATATTCTAGCTCTATGGGGACCTCCCAACATACATCCATACATACATCTACTCAACGTGACCACTTTTGCAGTGGAAAATTACCAATTCAGTTGGGTTTTTTTTCCAAGTTTTATTTAGTTTATTCAGGATTTGATGTTTCAGATGGACTTTCTGAGTGCCATAAAATTATAAAATCCACAAGCTTTGGGGGTACTTCCCCTTGGACCCACAGGCCATTGGTGCACCACTTACTGCGCTTGCTCCGTGGATGATCACTGGTTTTAGGGTTTTTGAGAAAGTGTCTGGCACTTCTGTATATTGTGTTTCATTTAAAGCGGCACTGGCACATTTTCACAAAATATGAAATTTCTTCAATTTGCTCTCAAATGTAGTCTAGGCCATTGGAAGAACAGAGATACATTTTACACATAAAATAACATACTCAAAAACAGATAGGGAGGTTAATAAGAGGTTCAAGACATCCAGGTAATTTGTGGGCTAACTTTTAAGTTTTCCATAACTTTAATCAACATGTGTGTATATTACATGAATATCATACACTCGTACTCACTGATATTAAAACCACAAAGGTTACAGACCAGTCAAACAGGGTACATTGCATGGGAAACGTGCATACGGCTTGTGTTTTCTTGTGTTAAACGCCATTTTCATCGTCTGCTTAATTAATGTCGCCGGCGACATTAATTATAAGGACGCTGATTTGGTCTTAATCATTTCAGGTGAGGGCTTTTGTATATAAAAGCTTTACAACCATGCAAAAATATCAATTTTGAAAAATCTCAAGGGCGCACTATTTTTCAAATGTGCCAGTGTCTCTTTAAGTAATACATGGATAAATGATTTTTTTTTTCAGCTTAAAGACACAGTGTTTGCTGCAGGACTGAATAAGACTCTTGATGTGCAATTCACAAGATTGTAAGTTCTGAATTATAGGATCTTTTCTTTCCAATTCCACATTAAAGGGACTTTTGTGATCCATACTCTTTTCCCCCGACTTACAAAAAAACGTTTTAGATTTTCAGATCCTCTGAAAGTGTTGACCTAAACATTTTTGTGGGCCATTTTTGTGTGGATGTGTGTGTCACAAATTGTTAAGTTTTTTTTAAATTGACCTCAATTGAAAAGTTTCACTTCAATTGGAACCAAACTTCTGTCATAGGTGCACAATGGGATCCGTCATATGTTGATGAGGTCAAAGGTCATGTTGAAAGGTCAAAGGTCATGTGAGGTCAAGTTGAAAAATGGGCTAAAAATGTAAAATTCATCTAAATTGAAAACTTGAAGTTCAATTGGAACCAAACTTTTGTCATAGGTGCACCATGCGATCCCTCATATGTTGATGAGATCAAAGGTCACGTGCCAGGGTCAAAGGTCATGGGGCGGCCCACAGCTTATATTCTTTGAATATAGCGAGCGCGAAAGCCGAGACCCGCGAAATTCTAGTGTAATTTTGTATTTGTTTATTTGCAAAATTAAATTTCAGCACTGTGACCTATGGAACTTTTTCTAAAGAAAAGGCTGGCCATTCACCAATGTATCTCTTAGTGATCCTTAAGGAGTGGGTTATGTGGCGTGTTCAGGGCTTAGAGGTTAAAGGTCATTTAAAGGTCATTTGAGGTTTCAATATTGAAGACAGCTTAAAGGGGGATGACCCGATTTAAGGATATAAATTTTTCATCTTCATAGATTGGCCTTCACTCCAAAACCCCAATTGTAAAGTTTTGTGCCGATATTTCAATCCATTTTGATGCGAGAGCTAAAAACGTGATTTTGTAAGCCCCATAGAGTACTATGTAAAATTAATATTGGTCGACCAAAATGGGGCACATTTTCCCTCATAGCTTCCAAACCAAACATCCCTTGGCTCTAAGATTTCACAGGGTAAATGAGAAAAATGGTAGCTTCTGATACCAAAATGTTGACCACTTCCGGTAAAATCTGGGGCTTCTGGGGACGAGGCTATTAGCGATCGGGCCATGGACCTTTAAAATGCTGATGCTTTTCAGAGAAAAAGATGGGTATTCTCAAAATTACCTAAAGTGATTGAGTGGGTCAATCAAGGTGTTTGGGAATTTGAGGTCAAAGGTCACCCGGAATCATTTGAGGTCATTGTTTAAATTTGGTCTGGTGATAGCTAATAATCTTGAATATTACCCTTGTGCACAATCGTATACTTATATCAGCTTCATTGGAAGAGATACAGCTGTCACAAAAGCAAAAAGTCCAATTTAACCTTGACTTGACCCCCCTAAAAATTTAAGGTCATTGTTTAAATTTGCGAAACTAAAATCCTGAAAATTTGAGCTCTGTACCTCTTTTACTTTTTTTAAAATTGAGGGGGGTCACTTCAAAAACATGTACCTGTGTGAAATTAAATATTCAGAGGGCCATAAGTAAAGAACTACACTCCTCAGACCCTTCAAACTTGGAATTCTGGATTACCATTTGATGCAGATTGCAAATATGTGATCAGAAAAAAATACACCTTGCTCCAATTTAATGTTACAGGGAGTCAAAAATGGCCTTCCTCAAACCCACTCAGACCATTACTTTGGGGCCATAAGTCCCAAAAAGTAAAAGTGATATAACTTCCATTTGATTTGTCTGGTGATAGCTAATAATCTTGAATATTACCCTTGTGCACAATCGTATACTTATATCAGCTTTATTGGAAGAGATACAGCTGTCACAAAAAGCAAAAAGTCCAATTTAACCTTGACTTCCCCCCCCCCTAAAATTTGAGGTCATTGTTTAAATTTGCTTAAGATGCGCTGCTGCTGGAAGGGCATTCATCATTTGCTCAGACTCTTTTGTCATAGTGTTATAATGGCCCTGTTGAAATGCCATCATCCTTTAAATATACATGGGTGACTGGCTGTCTTTACTATTTAAAACAAGGGCACAAAAACATTAAATTGACCCTTGTCAGTCAACTATCATGGTAATATTCTTAACACCATTATTTTGATTTTTTTTCTATCAGGGCAATAGCTTCCCATCTACAAACCTGTGGCTGCTCGATAGTAATTGGCAATTCTGTGCCAGAAATTAATATGGTAAGTCAGTTAGTGATTTCTTTTTCCCTAAACCAACACTTAATTGTCGCAAATCAATAGATATTTTGCACACATCCTGAAATTCAGCTTACATAGGACCAATATCCAGGAACTTTTCACTCATGGAGTGACCTGCACAGAATACACAAGCAGATTCTTCCATGGAGTACCTTTGACGTACCTATAGAATAACTCCCTGCATGGGTATCATAGAACAGGCCAGGCGGTGGCGGCCAAGCCTCATTCATTATAGCAACTCACCAAAAATGTCAAAAGAAGTTACAGCAATACGGAGTGCAAACCACAAACCAATTTGGGTGCTTTGATGTGGGTCGGTCATGGGTGTTCCCATGACCCACATATGACCTCGTCCTTGTTCATTATTAATACAAAAAAATTTAGAAATAACCCTTCCAGTGGAGTTCATTCTTCAACTCCAGCGGTTTTGGAATAAGAAAATGTTCATTGACAACATATAAACAATTCAGAAGTTTTCGTCAAGATTTTGCTTTTACGTGTTAAACCAATGGTGACGTCTGAAATTGGGATTTCATGGCCGCCCTCCCCTGGCACAGGCCTCAAAAGTATTGGTTTCATCCAGAATATTTTGGCGATGTAACATTTGCCGAGACATATTCCTACTATGCTTCAAAGCTAGCCCCTGATTATATCCTATAATTTGTGTTGGTGTGGTGGTTTCATAAACAGGTATCAACCAACTAACCTTAATTCCAAAGAATCGACCTCACCATTTAGGTCCATGTCTGATCGCTAATCGCCTCATCCCCAGGACCCTAGATTTTACCGGAAGTGGTCAAAGTTTAGTATCAGAAGAAACCACTATTTTTTCTCATTTACCCTTTGAAATCTTAGGGCTAAAGATGTTTGGTTTGGATGTTTATAAGCGAAAATGTGCACCATTTTGGTCTACCAATATAATTTTCCACAGTACTCTATAGGGATTACAAAATCATGTTTTTAAAATCTCACTTAACAAGGGGTTGATATATCATCAGCGAAAACCACTTACAGATTGGGGTTTTTGGTTGAGCCATCGATATAGATGAAAAATTTCTGGATTGAATTGGGTCAGCCCCTTTAATGTGAGCATTAATGGGCTGTTTTACAATCGCCATAGCTTACAACTGGAGCAATAATTTCCAGAAGACATAAACAACACACATTTTAACTCTTAGCTTCATAATTGGGAAAAAGTCAGTCAAAATATTTGCAGATGAGATGAGAAAAATTCAAGATATCTAATAATATCAAAATCTCAAGTTTGATGGCGTGAAAGGTGGGTTCGAGGCTCGAGGCTGAGGATGGGGTATGCCGCCTTTAAATACCTTGGTGTATTATTTTTTGAGACTATTTTTGATGTGGTGCAAGTGCTTATAAGCATGAGCAGAATATCATAGGGTGCTTATTTAGGGATTTTGTTCATGCCCTCCTAAATATACGGTTGACACCTTTAGTTAGTATGGACCCTCTACAACAATGCAAGGTAGTTAGTGGTGTCAATTGTGGTGTCATGTTTCAAATAGGGGCCAATTTAAGTTTACACAGGGGTCAAACCCTTTAATATACTCCAATCATGTTGAAATATGTATGTCATATTGTCGTCTAGTCACAAGGATTCCAAACATTTGTATAGTTTGTACCATCTATGACCATTTTTTTTAATTTTTAATTATTGTTGAAAATATATTGCTAAAAAGTGCAAAAAAGGTCAAACTCACAAAAAAATTGTACAGGGGCAACATTGAAAGTACTCTGATTAATTTTAAAGCTTGCAAATTATTGCCTGAGGAATGAGGACTCCCAAAAAGTATTAGTTGTGATTATGTTAAATGTGATACTTACCGAGATAAAGGTCCAAAGAAGTGCCAATTGGATTATGTGCCCCATGACCTATTTGATCACATAGTATATGATAAACTATGCAGTGGAGATGCTACAAAACTATTCCTTATTTTGAGATATTAAGCCAGATTGAAACAATTTGTTCATTTTTTACCAAATTTGGAGCAACTTTGATTTTGACACCCTCTACAAATGGAAATTACCTTTTTGCATTTTAGCCATTTTTACCCAATAACTCTACACAATAATGGTCATAGATGGTACAACTATACATTTTTTGGAATATAACTAGAAGGAACAATATGGTATACATTTCAACATGATTGGAGTATTTTAAAAGGTTGACCCCTGTGCAAACTCAAATTGGATCCCTATTGAAAAAGTGCACACCACAATTTAATTGACACCACTAAACTTACCTTGCATTGATGTAGAGGGTCCATACTAACTACCGAGGTGTCAAAGCTGAGATGTAGTGGGACATGACAATGATTGTTTGAACAAGTCCTGCTCCCACTCTATTAGTCCAGGGGTCACAAAGTACTGGAATATTAAGAGCAGATATTTTCTTTAACCTTGTTGACAGATGATCAGTACTTTAGCCATGTTCTTATCACCAGCTGAGAGACGATGTTGTATTTACTTGACGGAGGGAGAGGAAAAGGGTCTCCGAAAAGACCTGTATCTACAGGGGGTTTCTCAAGGTAGCGTCTTCTAAGAAGTCACCAGTATGGTCATTTGGTTATTTTTAGACTTCACCCGAATGCTTTTGGGACATATTTAAAACTGCGTATGAGTAAGTCTATTAACCATCAGAACAGTGTGTGTGGCGCGTGTGCAGCATGCACATGTGTGTGTGCGTGTGCAGCATGCAACTGTGTGTTTTGGGTTGGTGAGTGATCAATGCAGAAACTAATTGTGAGACTCTGAATGGGAAAAGTATTCATCAGTAAACCATGCAATAGTATTTTGGTGGATTGAAATGTAAAATGGTAATAATATTAGCGTCATGTGATGCAGTTGTAACACAATCAACTATTTAGAATTTACAAAAAGTATATTATGTATAAGTGGATGGGGTGCATCCTTTGACACCTTACATACATAAACTGTTGCCTTGGCATACTCACCGCCTTGAATAACGATGCACCAGTATGGAGAGGTCACAGCGTACATTCACACAAGATTGATGGTTTCGTTGCTGAAATGGTGCCAATGAGGACTGTTAGTGGTTGCCTTTTGGCGACGCATGTAGAATCTCGCAATTCTGTCTGCCATAGCTTCTGCAAACCTTAGGGAGGAACCTTAAGACGATCAAGCTCGCCAAGAAATGTGATGAACCTGGGAGCCTAATCCACCACCAACACCCTTGAGGATCAGAGAATTCCCCAGAATCACTTTGCCCTACCAAATCCATGACACTGCATCACCAGTATCACATCCGTCATCCTGGATCAATGACAGGATGGTATGAGCAATGGTCACCTCTACCTTGAACCTAAAAAGAGTCTTGGACACCCCATCTAGCAAGCCCAAGGAGTGACCCTTGATAGGAAGCATGGGATCAAACCTCAACAGCATCAGAACTGCGTTGGTCGTACAAAGAACTTCAGTTCACAAGAATCGTGAGTAGACCTTCACCAAACTGCGATTGTGGAGAGTCACACCAGTAGGTCCACATCATTAGATGACTGTCATGAGGTCTACAAGTCCCCAAGAGGATTCCCGGCCTGATCAACCTGGATGATGAATGAAAACTCTCAGTGGTTAAAGACCGATCTTCCACTGTGATTTTGGCCTTGCACACGAACGAACGATTATGTATAAAATCATAGAAATGTAAGGAACAGGAGATCTATCAGGCTGTAATTTGAGATAACCATTGATCCCATTCCAGCCTTTTATTTATGATCCCAAGTACTGAGAGTTGCCTTTGAGGGATTTGTGCGACCGCTCCAATTGATTTGATTTACACCTGCTTAAACTGAGAATATTCAACCATAAACAGCACGTGTTTTCATAAAGAATTTGTTTAAATAAAATATTAATGTATCTGTTTCAAATAGCATGTGGAATTTGCATAATTTCTGAAAACCGGAAGAAAAAATAAAGAATCTGATGAACGTTTTCAGAAATCGGACCTATTTTGTTTGAGTGGAGAATTTCTAACATATTTTTTAGAAGAATTTTTTGCAATTCAGTAAAAATCAATGATTGTTGTCATAGTTATCTTTTCTTTTTTTGACAAAACATAAAAATATTTTTTTCCTGTAAATCTAACAAACCTATTCTGATAGTTGAATATTCTAGCAATCATAATTCATAAGATGCCAAGAGTGGCAGAAAGCACAAAAATTAATATTTGCCATGAAACGATCAGTCACATTTTTATATTTGAAATTACCGCCTGAACCTATGTGAGCTGAGGTCCATGGCCTGTAAGTGTACATTTCCCTAAAATCGGTCAACCGTTAATAGTTTAACCCACTCTCATCCAGTTTCTACCTATGTGTTAAAGTGGAGTTAAGCCGCATTCGAAAAAATCATTTTGAATAGGCGCTAAAACACAGCTTTTTTGAGTGAGGATGATACAACCACCCCTCCTTTTTCCTAACACCTTCCCTTGAGTTATTATTCAGTGCTTCAAAATTGGTGGTAATCGGATTTCAATGTTTATTATAATACACAAGTGTTCAATTGTTTATTGTAAACACAAGTTTCAAGATGGGGTATAAACACAAGTTTCAATGTGGATTATAACACAGTTTTCAAATGTGGAATTATAAACACAGTTTCAATGTGATTATAAAACACAAGTCGTTTTCAATGTGGATTACACCACAAGTTAACATCATTTGTTACTGTGTCATTTTAAAATGTTTCTGTTTATTGTGCTATATATAGGATAGTATACTTTCCGAGGTAAATGCGTGAAGTGATTGGTCCCGCACTTATCCAATTCCCTGGTGACATGTAACACTAGAAGTGCGCCAAATGCTGCCGTACAACGAACATGCATACTGGTAGGCTAAAACTTGGTCTCAATAGCATCTAGGTCATGTGCATGCTTTGTAATCAAGGCTTTGAATCCCTGTAACTTATTTAGAATAGGCCATTAACACGCTTTATATTCACTGATTAACTAGTAATAAAAAATAAGCGAGTTGGCGGATGGCTTTTTCACACTTCCTATTATAAAGTATCACACCCTCAGGCGCGTAGCCAGCTGTGATTCCGAGGGGCCAATTTCCCGGTAGGTGCAAAAAATTCCCCGATCACAAGCAAAATAACGGTCCGCAGGGCAAAAGAATCCGAAAGGGGCTGATTTAAACCATGAATATCCGTGTTTTAATTTCCCAACCGATTTCCCCTCAAGATTTTTTTCAGAGGGGGGCCACTCTGCCCCCCCTTTGACCGCCCCCAACCTGGCTACGCCACTGATCACACTTGTCATAGCACTGCGAACATAACCCTACCCGAGCCCATTCTATTTGGACACCATATTGGAAAATTGTGCAAAAACATCAGTGGCTGATCTTTGCGATGGTAAACTTTCTGAACAAACACATGCCTGTTAATGTCTAAGGCTCATTTTATATCTTGAGGGTCACCTTGCAAAAATCAATGTAAGTGCATTTTTCCATGCTCTATACAAGGTTTTCTAGTTAATGGTCTTTTGGGAACGGTAAATTTGAACTGTCCGCCAACAAGCTCGTTGAATCAAAATAGCCATCGGTACTCTGGCCATTGGTACTCTCGGGGCCTTTTATTTCTATCTTTATAGCTTGTTAAAAGGGTAAACTACAATACATCTTACTCTTTTTAGGTCATCACAATATATTGTGATTGGAATTAAATAGCGCTAGGAAATATATATTGTGATATTATCACAGACCATTATTTCTTAAATGCTCCTTGTTGAATATTTTTTGTTTCTCTCTTCCATCAACTGGTTCGTTATTTTGGTTTATACAGGCGTCATAGTGCTGTGTTAATGAACACAAAGCTTATGGCTTGATAGTCAAGAACCCATGGTGTATCTACCAATGTAAGTCATACTGATACTACCGCACTCAACCCCCCTGACTAACCTCCTTATCTTTTCTGGCCCGTTATGCCAAGATGAAGTATAGTGTTCTTCCCACAATGCATTTCCTTCAGTACAATTTTGCACTGGTTGTTATAGTGACAAAAAGTACTTAAAGGGATAAGCAGCGATAATGCAAAAGAATATTAGAATGTGGAAATGCATTTTTTTAGCTTATAAATCAAAGATAACTATGTACAATTCCATATAACTACTTTAATTTAGGAACAAAAACACCAAATAGTGAAAAAATGAAGTATTTGAGGATTTTTTTCATATTTTCTCCTGCAAATAGACATGCAGTGATGACGACTCAAAATCTACACTAAACAGCAGATTGTGGTTTACATCAGTATAGAACAAACAAAGATCAATAATATTTGTGTTTGAGGTCAAACTGTACAGGTCATGGTGTACGATATTACGCTTATAAATCTGCGATATTCACACGGAAAGGCTCTTTGATCTCAAGTCGGAATTTTGATACGCATGTATAGAAATTACAGAATCAGATAAAAAGTATTGCCTTGTCTTAAATACACGGATTTCAAGCCAACCATTTCAAGCCAGGTTATGTTGGCACATCTATGCCAGTAACAAAAATACCAAAATACGAATTTTGATGATTTTTTTCGATGTTTCGGATCAGCAAATCGCTGCTTGTCCCTTTAAATTGCAAGATTGGGATTTGTTCTGTTCATTTAGGTACTTTTTGTCACTATAAACAAATATGACAACTAGTGCAAAAATTGTATTGGAAAAATTGCATTGTGGGAAGAACAATATAACCTCCTCTTCATTATGCCAATCAAACTATTTTTAGGCCTTATCTACCAAAACCTAACTGATGACTCCTATATACCTATTATGATCTAAAGAAAGATATTCGGTGTTAAAGGCGACGAAAAAAGAAAACCCTGTTTTACGGGCGAGCGGACCTAAAGAGTAGGGTCAGTCTGTCGGGCGATTTTTTTCCCTTTTTTTTATTTTTTTTCTTTTCTGGAGGTCAAAATTGGCGTAAAATAACCCACAAAATCTGAAATATCAAGAGAAAAAATGAAAATGTTTACAAACAATTTTTAAAAAAAAAATTAGCCAAAATTGGATAAATTTGGGCTAAAACAGGCTGATTTTACATGGTTTTTGGAAAAACTAAAAAATCTGCAAAACTGCAAAATCAGGGTCGGTCAAGCCCGTAAAACAGGTTTTTTTTTTATTTTCGTCGCCTAATGGAGGCTATTTAAAAGCTGCTTAAGAATGTTTCTTTAAATGTAATCAGTTTGTGTATTTATTGTTAATGTATTGCTGTACCTGAAACCAAACTCAAATTCTGTGGTTGGTATTCTGAAAGGGAGTCTAATTTTAGATCTGGATTTAAACCAGGGTTAGTCCTACATAAGTGTACCTTTTTTTCTTCCAACATACTCTGCACTGTTAAAGTGTGGTACTTCTGGGATATTGGCAATACACCGAATCATGGGGTTTGAGGATGAGAATGTTGCACCTGAAAGTATGATGGAAAGAAGAAAAGGGGGCTTTATTAGGCGACAAAAAAAAATGGGTTTTACGTTCCAGATTTTGCATTTTGGTAGATTTTTTGTAGTTTTGCCAAAATCAGCCATTTTTGGCAAAATTTATAAATTTTGGTTAATTTTTTTTCAAAATATGTTTTTAAAAATTGTTCACGTTTTCACAAGGATTTTTTTTTCAGATTTTGGTGCTATTTTACGCCAATTTTTATCCTCCAGAGGAAAAAAAATCGCCCGACAGACCGACCCTACTTGAAAGGTCCGCCCACTTGTAAAACTGTTTTTTTTGTCGCCTTAGCTGTACTTACATTCACCTTTTATTATTGCCATTACAGAGTGACATTCCAGAACAAATGTGAAACAGAGACATTAGTACAGAACTTCCAAAGAGAGGTAATTTATCTAGTGTAGTTCTATGCTATTTTATTTGTCATAATGGAAAATGAATCTTTTGCATTTGACTTGAAATGGAACGCACTTAATCAAATAAGTCATGTTTTAAAGGCTGACTCAGAGAGGGTGCACTCAATTTTCAAACAAGTCACGTTTTGTACATATAAATGATGCTTATCCATATACAAAACACTGTGAAATTACTAAGCTCAAATCAAAGTCCATCATGTAGAAAATCACAACATTGGGGCAATCTACACGGAGCGCAGATCCAGATCCGATGCGCATCACCGAGATCCAGATCATGGGAGACCATTTAAGAACTCTGCACGGTGCAGTGAGTGTGAAAGTACAGCGCCCTTTCGCAGCGTAAAGTGTACAAATTCTACGCGCAACCTTTGTGATCGAGGAATACTTACGCGTAACCTAAATATTGGTTAAATTGCACGACATTAACAGCGTGTAACCTTGCATGTTACGCGTTGCAGATCTAGATCAAGTTTGATCGTTGCCCGTGTAGACGCGAAACCTGGATACGAGATTGGATCCGATCTGGATCCGGTCTGGATCTGCGCTGCCATGTAGATGCCCCCATTGTTACATAATTTCAGAGCTGGAATTTTTGTTATACAAGTATCCTATGGCACTGTTATACTGTGCATAAATGTTTTACTGCACAAAAACAAAAAATTATGATTCACTCTAACTTTGAATAGCATTTAGGTGACTATCTTAGTTCTAATGACTATTTTTAATTACTACACACACAAATATATTTCAAAGTCTCGAGAATGAGTCGCCTTTAAGGATATTTGTAAGTATAATTAGAATGATAATTCTCGGACACTTGGTACACAACATCTCGTGTTAACTACAATGAACTACGCAGGCAGTTTACACATGCCCTTTGACTGATCAACCCCACACTACTAGCCCTATGATTGTCACTATGAGTTACATATGCTCATCCACTAAGGAACCAGTTCAGTGTGTTGTACTTGTAGACATACATTGACATTAACTGACCTTGTGTGATCTGGGATCATATATCTACCCAAAAACCAGGGGGGGTAATTTTCTAATCACTGGTGAATAGAAGGCACCGACTGTGGTCCAGGGAATTGAAATTTTACTAGCTCATAGCCATGTTTATCGTCACATTTATCTGCTCTCACATTTAAAATCTATTTTCTTCTCAGATAAAATCTTTCTTGATCCTAACAGTGGAGTGCGTGAAGCTTACATAGAGCATGTCAGAGGCTGTCTAGATCGGAAGGCTGTAGGTCTCATTAAATATGTGGAAGAAGAAACGTAAGTTACAACCTCTTAAACAAATGAGATAACTTCTCTACTCTACCTATTTTTTTCAAAATTCCATATACTTAAAAGCTTACATTTTTCATTAGACTGAAAGTGGATGTTAATTTGGTTTGTCTGCTGTGTTCATTTTCACTGCACATCTGCATTTAAGTCATTTCAGGAAGCTTATAGGTAACAAAGGCATGACCCAAGCCTTTTGTCAACACATCTAGGGATTACTTTGGTAGTGTGTGTGTGCTGCAACACAACCGGACATCTTGTGCAAATTGCATGTTTGTGTGTGATAAAAATATAACTCTTGCTCTAATTGGTCTCATTTGACCGATTAACTTCATAACATCGTTGAGAGCGAGGCCCTGAACCATCGTCAGGGTTAATAAGTTCGACCGAGCGGCCCTGGATCGAGCCCCGCGAGAGTCGAGTTTCCAGGATCACACTCAAATAGTTCCTATAGGTCAGAAATTTCCATAATCATGTATTATTAATTAAGGTGAATATGAATTTTTCTCCTCGCTCCCAACCCATTGTGTAGATGTGCAGGTATATGCAATGTGTGCCAGACTGGAGAGGTAGGAAGAAGTGGCCTGGCGCTTTCTTGGTTCGAGAGTCTGTAGCTGTGGGGAGTTTTGGTTCCCAACAAAAACAAAATCTGATCATGGAACTAATGTTAACACCATTCTATTTTTCCCATTAGGATGAAGGGCAGTAAAACCAGCGGATCAACTATCAAGAAACTAAGATGACCTGGATTGAATACATGAGGGCAGTTTGCGCATCAGAGGCCAGAGAAGAGAAACTCAAAATGGGATATTCACCATTAGGGTGTGGAAACCCTGCTCAGATGAGGGAACCGTCAATGCAAAGAATTACCCATGAATTGAAGTGAAATTAACCAAAGAATTGTAAGCCCAAAATCCCATTTCCAAACTAAACAAAAGCATACATTTTACACATCAAGAGTATAGAGGTGTGCAAATTTAGGCTTTCTAATGAGGTCTAATACTAGGATTTAGACCTATTGCCGATGTGTAACAAATTAGGTATGGGCAATTGATACAAAAAAAAAAAGGCAATAAAAAATGTGTTTGGTTTTTATTAATGATATCAGACATATTAGACGTGCAAAAGACACAAGTCTACAGTGCAATTTCTTAAAGCCTTCACTTTCCAATAAAAATGTCTCTTACAGGCCCGTAACAAGGATTTTTTTTGGGGGGGGGGTAATTTTTGCAAAAGGGATTTGTTACCGAAATGTTAACCTTTTTTGACAAAAAAGCATTTTAAAAAGACCTACTTTCTGCCTATTTGTTGGAATTTTGGGGACTTTTTAAATTTGGGAGGGGCATCTTCCCCCACCGCCCCTTTCCTGGTTACGGACTGTTTCGTACAACCCATATCCAACGATTTAAAACGCATCAATGAGTAAACAAGCCATTCACAGTATGTTGAAAATATTAAACTCCAGCACTAGTCTTTTGAAAAAAATTAACAGCCAAATAAAAATTAATTATGTTATAAAACACTACTTATAGCCCAGTTTCCAAAATTGAGCTTTACTGAAAATATTACTGTTTATCCAGGGATATGACTCTGTCCATCGGAAGTGCCAAAGTTAATAATGGCGGGGGCATATACATTGTACTTCCTTTCAGCGTGCGTGTCATAAGACAGTGCATGCAACTGAAAGGCGGTACGGGGTATACGCGCACGTTGTCAACTTCCATTCAGACCAAAGGTAATAGGTCTAATTTTAGGTTAAGATCAGTATCAATGCATTGCTAATGGTATATGCTGTTTTTAATTGAAAAAAAAATAGTGATGTAATTTTGGGATAAAGAGTAGTTTAAAGGCTGACTAGAGATTTCGAAATTTATTTTTTTGTGTAAAAATGAAAATAGTCAACTAGAACTAAAGATAGTAACCTGAAAGACAACCATTCAGAAATTGTGAGATGAATGAATTTGCGTTTTGATGAGTAAACATTTATGTGTTAGTATAGGTCCCATAGGATAATGTGTTGTATAACAAAAAATCCGGATCCGGAATTTAGGAACAAAGTTGTGCTTTTCGATATGAAGGAATCGATTTAAGCTTAGCCAATTCACAAGTGATTAGTATATGACAAGCATTATGACATGCAAACAACACGATTTTTTTGGAAATGAGGGCGCCCTCTCACGAAATCTCTGAGTCTGCCCTTTAAGGCGGGCATCCAAAGAGTTCCTCAATGTCTTGTGAAATCATTCTCTTGGCAATTCCACTTGGAAATCTACACCCCTCTGTAGAAGATTTACGTAGTCTTCTACAAAGGAGGGTGTGGATTAATAAGGGACTAGCCATTGGGTAACTACATTGAAATACATAACCTTTCTGTAGAAGATTTAGGTCGTCTTCCAAAGCGGGAGTGTGGATTTCAATGGAATAGCCATGGGTAATAAACCAAAAACCCCAGTTTTGTTTAAAAAAAAAAAAAAAAAAAGTCCAACCTCTCGGTAGAGATTTAGGTAAAGTCTTCCACAGAGCGAGTGTGAATTTCAATGGAAAAATACCAATGGGTAACTGACTTCTGGGAAGACTTGATTTCTACGGGGGAGGAAATAGGGAATAGCCTATTGGATAGCCTTATTTGACATTCATATCACTCTGTGGAGATTAAGGTAGTCTTTCACAAGAGGAGTATGTTTCCCAAATGGAAAAGCCCATTGTTTCAGCAACCACAGTGATAGAGTGCGCAGGTTAAATTGTACTTTTATGGCCCTACAACCTTGAAGGCATGCTTGGTGTGACAGTCTATCCCAAAAGAGAAGTTATTGTTACTTAAAACTTAAGTCCCTAAGGGGTTCCATAGTACCTCAACTGTGATTTTTTTTGCGATTTCTGTTAGCAATCAATTTTTTGTCTGCTATTGTCTGAGTTATGAATAAGCTTTACTGATACAAAAAACAATTAAATCCGCCACGGCTTCATTAGAATAATGGTTGGGTCCCTAGGAACCACCCCTGGTCACTAACAGAAGTGAAAAATCAAGATATTTTACTAATTAAACAAATTATAAGTAATTAAATCTTGCGGAGGGATGGCTGAGAGTATAGACCTCCCTTGTTGTTTGCTGTCATTAGGAGGTAATTAATAATACTTAAATCAAATACCTGTGATATGTGATAGCAATCAATTTTAATTTTGTCATGCCGTTGCTATAACTGTAAGTCTATGCGAAAAATAAGGCGATTTGAAGGGTTCTGATGAGAAAAACTACAAGATGGTATAAATTGCTTTATTTTGCAATGATGATTTAAATTGGTTATTTTAGAGTAGATATAATGAATATTATTTTGGTTCACAAACCTTATATTGGAGTTGCTGAGGATGGAAATGTGCGACCACTCTGTTTCGCCGGTGACAATTTAATTGGCCATAGGTCATAGGCAAAGGTCGGATTTTCATTTGGATTGTGTGGTATGGTGGTCGTACGTGACCCCCATTTATTTGGTTTAGTGTCATGGATCAAACTCCCACGGGAACGTGGTTATCTGGGTTGGGAACCCTAGGAACCCCCCTTGAGGCACGAATGGAAGTTTTTTTAGCTTGGGCCTTAAGGGTTCAACATCTAACAGCTGCCAGTAAGCCCAATTACTCTAGACAAACTAAACTAGTTAATTGCTTTAATCCCTTGAGCACTACCTTCCTTCTACAGCATTTCTGATTGGGCTAATAATCTCGTTGTCGGCCTCATGGGGGCTCGCGGGGGGGACTCTGGGTGGGGTGGTCCTTGGCGCCTTACTACATCGACTCTTGCCTTGGCATGCTCCACCGCTGGGTGCGCTGCACCAGTGTGGAGTCGCGGCGTGAATTACACAAGATTGATGTCGTTCTGAATGATGCGGTGGGGGTTGTTGGTGGTTTTGCCTTTTGGCGCGCCTGTGGATACCTTCCAGTTCTGTCTGGGATGGCTCCTGCAGGCCTTGGGAGGAGCCTCAGATGATCAGGCTCGCGGGAAGAGAAATGTGATGAAACCTGGTAAGCCTAATCCCCACAACACACACCGTGAGGATCCGAGCAATTCCACGGAATCACGTTGCTACCCAGTCCGTGAAGCTGCGGTCACGTTGTACTGTCGATCATCTGGGATCAATGACAGATGGTGTGAGCAATGGTAATTCTTCTACTTGAACCTAAAGCAGTTAGTTTGTGGACGGCCCATCTGGCAGGCCCGGAGGCTGTGACCTTGATGGGAGGGCATGGGTCCACATTCAGCAGGCTCAGAGGCTGGCTTGCGTGTGCAGAGAACTTACTTCACAAGATTCGGAAGTTAGACCCTTTCACCACAATTGCGAATGTGATGAAGCCACAAACATCAGCAACATATAGATGACTGTGAGGTATCTACAAGTCCCCAAGAGGAATTCCCGGCCTGATCAGGCCTGGATGATGAAACTATCAGCTGGTAAAGACGGATCTTCCATTGTGATTTTGGACTTGCCACAAACGAACGTACATCATAAATACATATATCGAGGGTTGACAATCAGAAAGCTTAACTCAAAACATACGCTTTAGAAAGTGAATTGTTTAATCTGTTATACTAAGCAAATCTATTCATTTACTCAAATGTAAACATCTCAATTAAAGATCAATATTGGTTAATGTAGCCACATTATATAAACCTTAGTAAACAAAGAACCAATTTTTAATTATGAACAGTCAGACATAAAGAAAGTCTTATATTTCTTGTAAGTGACCTGAGTTACTCATTTGACGGTAACTGAAAAACGGTAATATGCGTAGTTTTACAGCATCTTCAATTCATGCTAGCTTGACGCATATTTCAATCAGATTACGCATGTCATCCCTTTGGAACGTTTTAAAAGAAATTTCCAATAGAAGTGTGATGAAGGAGCTAAACACGCTGTTGAAATATCTGCCAATTGTGGAAGCTATGAAGCCTCAACTCATGTTTGGCCAAATTAACCACAAATACAGTTACAATCAGAAGGTCGTAATTTTAACTCAGCGTCAGGCTTTCTGTTGTAACAAAGTATTGCACCTTGAGAGTTGTGGTGAGTGTGATTTTGATTTATAGGCAATAGGAAGTAGACTTGAGTTAAGAGTTCATGGTTTTCAGAATCTGTAGGTGTTACGATTTTTTTTGGTACCAAAACCTCAAAATCACCAACAAGTGAGTTACGTCCTTCTTTGTAACCCTCGATATTAAACGTTTGACAATCAACTCCAAATATGCTCTCAACCTTCTACAGCCCTACCACCATTCTTATCATGGTACTGATTGGCTCAAAAAATATGTATTGATGTCCATGGTGACCAATCAGGCAGGTAGTAATCTGGGATTAATGAAACTGTATGTACTTGCATGCAACAATAGCTGGAGCTTAGGATTTGGGCGACGGACAGTTCTGCGACAGTCAAATTGGCGGCTTCTAAGTAATCGCTCTTTGCTCGGAATGACCTGGCGCATGCATTAGATACATTGACGTGCCAATGTACCATCTCAGAACCATATTGTTCGTCAAATCGAAAAGTCACTATTGTTCAGGGAGGAAAGAGAATAAGGGTATCCTTTTAATGCAAACCCATGAGGAATCCTCAAGGACATTGGGGAAGTGTTTGGAGTGGTGCCATAGTATTAATTTCCAGGCACGTTTAGTGGCTGTATCTATTGTGATGCTAGCACTGACCTTGGGGATGATCACCTTGGGGAATGATTTATTGATTTATTGTATCTACTAAAATTTGCCATCTTCTCAGTTGTTTACTACAACTCCCATGTGGCTATCGGATCATGCCATCTTTTGGAATTTGGAAATGTGTTGCTGCTTTTTCAGTTTTTTTGTCGTGGTTATTATTTTGATGTTGCTTAAGACAAGGTAGAAGGATTTTCAAGTTGATTTGGGAAATTGGCAGGAAGGAATTGATTTGTGATTCCGGATTGACATAATACTTTGATGGCAAATACACCAAGGTCCTATATTCACCATGTTACCTTGGCGATGAAAGTTGTTTACCGTTGATTGTGTTGTTAGCTCTTCCTTATTGTATAGATAATTTGTTGTATGTATCTTACACATTATAAAGCTGTATTTTTTTTTCAATTTATCTATTTCTTTAGCCGATTTTATCTTTATATATGACTAATTATGTATCAAATCACAGTTTTATACTAAACTTGTTCCAACGTAGCCATTATGACATATCTAATAAAGTGTATTATGATGGCTTACTTGTATAGTGTCATATACGAAAATACACAACATGGACTCAGTTTATTAATTTCTTTCATAAAGGAAGTCGACATTGATTTTGATTAGATCATTCCAAATCGTGTTCGTGAGGGTTCTAATTTTTTATTTATGTCATTTGCTTTTTGAGATTACAATGGTTAGTAAGTGTATCTGTTGTTGTGTGCGAGGGTTGGATTGAAATTACATTCCCACAATGCACAGTTTTGGAAATATCACCTCAATATGGTATTGTGATCATAAAAATCACTATTCTTAACACATAAAATCTACAACCTTTTAATGCTCATTTATAGCCCACAAAGCTTAGTAATGGGGGATTTTTAGCATGATTATGAAAGTTTTGTGTTCTTAACCCGAAGTACTGACATGGTTTAGTACAGTAAAGTTAGGTACATTGCAATGCATTATGGGATTGATTCAAAACCCCCCTTGTGTTTGGTAAATGTCATCCCTTTGGAAAGTTTTAAAAGAAATCTTCAATATAAGTGTGATAAGGAGCTAAAAAGCTGTTGAAATTCTGCCAATTGTGCAAGCTATGAAGCCTCAACTCATTGTTTGGCCAAATACAGTTACCATCAGAAGGTCGTAACTCAGAGTAAGGCTTTCTGTTAGTAAACAAAGTGTGCACCTTTGAGATGTGGTGAAGTGTTATTTTGCTTTATAGGCAATAGGAAGTAGACTTGAGTTAAGGGTTCATGGTTTTCAGAATCTGTAGGTGTTACCGATTTTTTTTGGTACCAAAACCTCAAAATCACCAAAAAGTGAGTTACGTCCTTCTGTTTGTCAACCCTCGATATTAACCAGTTGAAAATCAACTTCCAAATATGCTCTAACCTTCTACAGCCCTACCACCATTCTTATCATGTTGCCAATTGGCTAAAAAAATAATGTAAGATCCATTGTGACCAATCAGCAGGTAGTACTCATGGGATTAATGAACCTGTATGTACTTGTCATGCAACAATAGCGAGCTTTAGATTTGGACGACGGACAGTTCTGCGACAGTCAAATTGGCGCTTCAAGTAATCTGCTCTTGCTCGGATGACCTGGCGCATGCATAGATAACATGACGTGCCAATTTTACCATCTCAGAACCATCTGTCGTCAAAATCGAAAGCTCGCTATTGTTCAGGGAGGAAGAGAATAAGGAGTATCCTTAAATTGCAAACCCACTGAGGATATCCTCAAGGCATTGGGGAAGTGTTTGGATTGGTTGCCATAGTATCTAATTTCACAGGGCACAGTTTAGTGGCCTGTATCTATGTGTGTGCTAAGCAACTGACCTTGGGGATGATTATTGATTTATGTTATCTAAAATTTGCCATCAAAGTTGTTACAACTCCCTGGCTATCGGATCATGCACCTTTTGGAATGTGTTTTCTGCTTTCAGTTTTGTGTGGTTATTATTTTGATTGTTGCTTAAGACAAGGTAGAAGGATCAAGTTGATTTGGTAATGGCAGGATTTGACATAATACTTTGATGGCAAATACACAAGGTCATATATTCACCATGTTACATTGGAGATTGAATTTGTCTACCGTTGATTGTGTAGCTCTCTCCTTATTGTATAGATAATTTGTGTATTGTATCTTACACATTATAAAGCTGTATTTTTTTTTCAATTTATTAATTTCTTAGCTCGATTTTATCTTTATATTATGCAATAATCATGTATCAAATCACAGTTTATACTAAACTTGTTCAACTTAGCCATTATGACATATCTACTATACAGTGTATTATGATGGTTAATTGTATAGTGTCATATATCTAGAAATACAAACATGGAACTCAGTCTTATTAATTTCTTTCATAAAGGAAGTCATTGATTTTGATAGATCATTCCAAATCGTGTTCTGTTGAAGGGTATAATTATTTTATGTCATTTGCTTTGAGATTACAATGGTAGTAAGTGTATCTGTGTGTGGCAGAGGGTGGATTGAATTAATCCCACAATGCACCAGTTTTGGGAAATATCACCTCAATATGGTCATGTGATCCCATAAAATCCTATTCTTAACACATAAAATCTACAACTTTTATGCTCATTTTAGCCCACAAAGCGTTAGTACTTGGGGGATTTTTAGCATGATTATGAAATGTTTTGTAGTTCTTAATCCCGAAGTACTGACATGGGTTTAGTAAAGTAAAGTATAGATACATTGCAATGCATTATGGGATTGATTCAAAACCCCCTCTGTGTGTGGTAAAATGTTAAACCCTGCACTTAAATGGACTCATGGTCTTGTATGTGTTCACTGATTAATTTCTTACTCAGCAGTACCAATGGTCCAAGCTTCATATGGGGTGTACACAGATCGACCTTCAGTGACCCCATGTGACCTTTGACCTCATGTGCAAACTGCAGTGGCAGGCATGTGGTTCCGCCAGTGAACACGACTGCCCATTTTTCTTTTCCAAGGAAGTCATTGATATACATGAATTCTGGAGAAGGATGTATTTTTTTCATTTAGTTGGGAGTAGGATGAATAAATTGTTGTATACATGCAATAGCTTCCGTATGGCATGTATTTAGAAGTGTGCTATAAAAGACTCCATGAGCGCAAGCTGTTTACAGAAGCTGTACTTTGTTGAACAAGGTGTAGAATCCTGGGGCCGGATTCACGAAATAACATCTTATGTATGACATGTCTGCTGTCTACCCATTTGCTGTTATGTAACTGATCCAGATGCTCTGTTTTTTGCTTTAACATCTATGTTTGTTTTTATTTTTAACCAGAGTGTTTTTGTCACAATCATATATTTGGGAAGTTAACAAAGCTTTGCTGGTATGGTGTTGATGAAACTCTTAAAGGAAATCATTTCAGTTTACATATATTTTCAAACAAATCTTTAAGAAGTGGGATTTAATTTTGTTATGCTATATACACAAAACAGATGTGCCTTAAATAGTTAAAGACACTAATCAGTGATTTTCCTGAAAAAGGCAAAATATTTCAAATTTGCAGGAATAGCTTAAAAGTGAAGATAAGTTATGTAGAATTCCCATAAAGTTTACTTTTTCTAACTGAAGAATTGACACAAATGAGAAAAACAGCAGTTTTCAAGATGTGAATCGCATTAAATATGTGTTGTGTAAGTGTCCGACGAGAGTATGACAAAATAGCCGATTTTGTCCTTAGTGTAGGTGCTTCTGGTCTTATCATTTGCAGGGCATATTAGGATCCCTGTACTTGTAACAAACATCAAACAACTGATTTTGATAATTCTTCTTAGGTTTTTCTAGTAGTAGTAGTAAAACCAAGTTGTAAATCCGGTTTTGTCCCCGCCGGGGGTGGCCGGTTCACCTCACATTCGTAGCAATCGCCTTTACTCCCCTCCTCCCCCTTCGCCGATTCAACGCATCCCCCATCCTCAACCCAACCCTCTACTCTCCGCCTCCACTTGCTTCATGTCCTCTTTGGTCGGCCCCTCGTCCTAGACCACCCACCTCCAACTCAAAAGCCCTTTTCAAACCATGCCCTCATCTTTCCCTCAGCACGTGCCATACCATCTCAACCATGCGCCTTCGCCAGTCGGTCAGCCGCATCTTCCAATCCCAACATCTGCATCAATCCTCAGTCTTCTTCCTATCCATCAGTTTCACACACCACACATTGCTCTCCCCATTGCTCTCTCTGCCCTTCTCAAAATTCCCCATCTCATTTTCACTCAGCCACCATGTCTCACTCCCATACAGCATCATGTTCGGATCTCACACAACCCTGTACACCATCCCTTTCATCTTCACAGGAATCGTCTCCCAAGTACCATCTCCACCTTCTCTAAACTTACCCACCCATCCTTCTCTGGTCATCATGCCTCACATCCACCACCACCACTATCCTGTCACGCTAGGTAGGTGACTCCCTTCACTTTTTCCACCTCGTCACACAACCTTTTCACCTCTCCCACTCCCTCACTCCCTTCTTGCATCTTCCACACACAAGTCCTCTCGCCAACTTGGGGTCACTCTCTTCATCTTGTGCAACTCCCATGAATCCATTTCCCACATTTCTCACATTATACTGAATTTGCCCTCACCTCCTTTCCACATTTCCACATGGGTCCCCTTACTAAACACCTCCCCCTCCTCCCCACTCCCCATCACTTTAAGTCTTCCCAAGGTTTACCTTCAGCCCTTACTCTCAATGCCGTCTTCACTTCCAAAACTTCTCCCGCAAACCCTACATTGTCCTTCTCAGCATACCGCAGCTCACTCATCACACCTTCTTTTAGCAATCACTGATAGTGCTTATGAGTTCTCCATAGTGCTTGGACCTTCAATGAGGCATTGAAATACATATTGTAATTTCTCCTGTTATTATGCACTACTTGAGGCATCAACCTTCCATGCCGTGGTGCAACTAAAACTCATTTATAGAAAGTTCTACACAGAATATAAGGTTCATGCAACCTCTTAAAATATTACTTTTTTAAGTATTGCCAGGGTCCGTTCGCGAACCTCATTCGTAACCCGACGTGTATACTAACTCATGCTATGTCCTACATAATAGACCCTTTCATACCATTTACACATTGCTTTGGATAAGTTGATCCCTCAGCATGACATTTATGCACGTAGATGACGACTGAGTTTCGCGGACGAACCCCAGGTTATTAGTATCCTTATTGAGGTTTAGCATTTTCCTAAAATGGACATTTTAATATGCCCTATGACATAATCCCGATCTCATATTCACCATGGCGATATTTTTTTGTCAGGCAGAAGGCATGGTTTTACAATCCAAATATTCCACCCCTTATACCTTTGCCATTCATTTCAACACAGGGGCTCTCAATTATATTCCATTGATATTCCTCTACATTCTGTGTCCATTATTTCACGTGTTACGGCCTTCGGCTCTCGGCTTCCTGCAGGGACCATACTGGCTCATGCCATTAACCTGATTAATCCCTGGGTTTAGTCCTTATTTTTATCATACAGTTTGTTTGTGACAGGCTTGTCAATCCACTTAGAATTAATTCTGAAGATGCAGTCACTACCTTTAGCAACTGGTTTCTTCTGTAAATACCGATGAAGTGTAAATAGATGATATTATTTTGATGTACAGTTTCTGTGCAATATTGCTATCCCTAATGCAGCATTATCTCTATCAACAATGTCTATGCCTTGAGTACTTTCCGTTGTAGTAGTTAAAGGTCATTTTTGTGATCCAACAACCCCTCCCACCCCGACTTACCCCCTCAAAAAGTTTTAGATTTAAGTTAATCCCCAAATTCCAGTTGATACCGATCTTGTGGTTTGATGTTATGAGCAAATGCTTGTATCGCAGGTTCCCATAGGTTACTGTACTTTAAAGTCTGACTCCGATATTTCGAATCTTATTTTGTTGTGTAAAATGAAAAATAGTCCCTAGAACTAAAGATAAGTACCTAAAATGCACACTTCCACTAATTTGAGATGAATTAGATTTTCGTTTTGAT
>JAMKCH010033822.1:0-23067 GCA_023653785.1 Ophioderma brevispina | reverse complement strand
ACTGTCTGTACTACTCGCTCATCGAGTTGTTGGGCGAAAATCGTTATCAAAATTCAAGGGTGCAATATGTCCATGTTTATTGCGGCATTCCCTGATTTAATGACACTAAGTCATATTGGTGGAATCCCCGGCGGGCCGTCTTATGTATCATTAGCGGGTGAATTAATTTCTGGATTTTTAACAGGAATCGAAATTTATTACTCAATAAAATGAATTATGAATTAAAATTTAGCGACACTCTAAGTTACGTATCTACATCAATTTTGTGCCAGAGTCTGTTTAAATAAACTAGTAATTCGACCAATTCGGGTGCTCTTTTGCCACGAGCGCACGACTCCTCAGTATTTACAGAATGTAGCCACCACTGTCCCAGTATAGTCCAAATTCGAAAGCAGGGACTAGTCAGGTGAAAGTTTAGGCACACAGCCTTTGAAGGATGGAAAAGGAGTACAGACGTTTTTTAGTGATAGTTTAGTTCATTAGGACCTAAGCCATTAATTTCTGGAAGGGTGTGTGCAAAATGTGTTACAGTGATTTTTGAAAATCCAAGCGGCTGCTGCCATGTTCAAAAAAAATTGCACTATAAAATCTCTTAAGTTAGTTCCGATAGACAGACATATATTTCTCGCGGAATCCGAGTTGTTTTAGCACGAGAAAGTTGTTGGTAATGTAAGTTATCATTACATTCCCACAAAAATCCAATATGGGCTGCTCAAGTCACATATGATCTCGAAATCATTAAAATGATTTAACCCGCCATTATACCTACTTACGATACTTGAATACATACTGAGCACCTAAAACGTGTTCTGAAGGTGTTCAAAATCTGTTACAATTGACCACACTCTGCAAGTGGTGTACTTAAAACACCCTAGAAGTGGCATTTTCCAACGCTCCGGATACGTCAATGTTCTGACACATTTTGCAGTTTAGACGCTTAATTCCACTATTATTATGCTGCTTTATGCTTACCACTTATGAGATACACGTATTTGATCATAGAAACATTATTTGCATTTTCTTTGTAATGGACATTTTCAAAATCAAGATGGCAGCCATACAGCCGCCTTTAAAAATATATAACCTACCATATAGGTGTATTATATGTAGTTACATCAACTAATTTTTATTACAAAGGGTCTATAAATAAGGTAATGGGATAAGTATTTGACATTGACATTCTTATCTGAATTTCTGTTTCTGGACATGCAAAAAATGTTAAGTATGGGGCAAATGCGGCTTGCCTTTTTGTCATTCTTTTAAAAACCTATAAATTACGATAATCTGTATTGTATTTAGTAAACCACCCAAAATGATTATTAAGTTTAAATTAAGTATTGAGAGTAATATTGAGTGAAAAAAATATAAAAAATTAAAAACTGATATTTTTTGGCAAACATGCTTAAAATTCAAAATGACGGCCAATATACGTATGAATATGATGACATTTTGTAAGTTTTAAAGATCTTAAAAGGCAGCCACATTTGCCTCCATCTTGATTGTAGATTGTCTCAACACATTAAAAATTGTCAGATATGAGTTCCTCCCGGGTATAGAGCGCAGAATTAGCTCCATCACAAATACTGTATGAGCTATGGTCACTTGAATGATTTGGGCATATTGGCTTTAGGGTTGAGCCCATATTGGATTTGATGGTAAAAGTTGTGATCAAATCACGTCAATAACTGATCCAAAAGATTCCTCTTGCTTTAAAACCTGGATTTAGTGCATAAATTATGGCCATTTGAAGGAATTTGAGAGTGATAGCGGCCATAGTGGATTTCTAGAAAATGGCCTGCACGAAATTTTGCACACCCTCCTGAAATTATTAGCTTAGGTCCATTGACAAAATCATCAATAGAAAAAAAGTCTTATCCAATTCCACACTTTGACACAATTTTCCTGACTAACAGTGGGGTAGCCTCACTAATAGGCGTTATATAGGTTATTATATTAGTCGGTGCATGTCGTCATAATTAACACCATAGAGGACTGCCCAAACATGTAAATCACCACATTTCAATGGGAATGAATTTGGTTCCGAAGACGAGGTTTTAGAACGAGTTTGGGTTATTCGTATTGAAATGTGTGTGGTACACAATTTGGCACTCCACAACTCGGATCCAGGTAGAAACGGATGAATAGTATTAATTCTTTCCCTGGATTTTTTTATGGCCAGATGGCTGATAGTGATAGTGTTGGAAAAAATGGTGCTTGGGCCGGATTCGAACATCAAGTGGAGGCTCCAGAATCAGGAAAAGCAGGGGCGGCAGGAAGCGTTAAATACTGCGAGTTATCGTCAAATAGGTTTATGTCATGCAGACTCTTTTATTGATAGAGGATATTAGTCGTTGCATCAACTGGACCAGTTACGATTCAATACAATTCAATACGATAAATACTGCGAGTTATTATAGTAGATATCCGATTGATGTAGAGTTATGCAAAGAGGTTCTACATAGATAGAGAGGCAACAACGTAACGTAATCTTTATGGAAATTCTCGGTCTCGCATTGTTTTGCAAGAACACACAAAGAAAAATAGAGTACCAACAATTAGAAAGCAAGGAATGCCTCGCTTCTTCCACGTACTGTGGGTGCCGCTTTAATATACACTAATCGGTAGATACAAATTCCTTTTGTATGTGTTAGAGGGGGGCCCGGTTGTTTTTGTAATTAATAATAGTGCACATGGATCATTGTGATCAGATACCTTTTCGTCATAATGCAATGCGCGACTTAGGTGAAAAAGCTGTATTCATTGAGGCGGTTTTATTTAAATAAGACGACTTGACGTGTCATTTCATTAGTTGTGGGTGCACATGGGTTAGGACCAATTTACCACCATAGCCCCCAATCATCAAACAACTGATATTTTGGCGGATTTTTGTATCGAATTGACATTATGTGTGATATACATAGCACCCAAACTAATAATTATTCCGTGCAATACTCAAAATGTCAGCGCCCAGCACGAGAACACTGTTTTTGGAATGGCGCGTCACCCCCTTGGGTCACCAAAATCACATTTAGTTTAACATGCGAAGAAAGAGATAAGAAGAAAGCCCGCACATCGAACTTACCCCCTTCTTACCCTCACCTCCTTCCCTCGCGCCCTTTTTTTTCTCGTTTACCCCATCCCTTCCGTTTCGATTTAAGTCTGTTTTCATTCACCCCGCAAAATGGAGGGATCATCAGCGTGCCCTTGATCGTAATCCCTCTGCAGCAATCGATGATTGGCGAGCACATCATTTGGGTATGTCTGTTTTCGTTTAAATACGCAGTGTTGGACACGTTATGCGTTCAGCTTTAGTGCCCCAGACTGCCCAGTGTGAGAAATAAAGGAAGTTTGACTAAATTTTACGGCGCCGGTCGAGTAGGTAAGGACGTATAGCCGGTTTTCTAAATTGAAAAAAAAAAGTTTGTTGGCCGTAACATTTGCAACCAGCGTTTTGAAAATTCTCAAGAGTGGAAATAATACGAAAGGCATTGGGGAAAAAGGATGCGGCCGTGTAGCGATTGCGTGTTCACTTTTCGTGTTTGCGAGCACCGAAAGTACCCGCACAAAAAAGTTCAATTTCTCGCCTAGGGGGTTCTATAGGTTAAGACCCAATAATTACGATACATATGAAAAAAAACCATAGAAACGAGACCCCGTGATGCAAAAATCTCCATAGAACACCTTCGTTTTCTGAGCTATTTGAGTTTTCAGTTGCAGGCATTCGCTGATGATGGACTGACAACGTTAATCTCTCGCGCAGTACTAATTTAGATAAGATCTTTTGCAGTCTGTGACAAGAGCTGGCGACAAACCTTTCCGGACCGCCGTCTCGTCGTCGTAACTAAAAAATTTGAACGTGTTGAACCGAGGGAACAGTATTTTCGTTGGGGCACCTCTACTGCTCGTTCCAGGGGTTCTGAAAGTGACCCCCAACGGGACCATTTTCAGTTAATATAACCGCCCCTAATGGAACCGAGTTTGGGAAAATATATAGTTTCAGTAACATAACGGTCAGCAAGTAATATGGACACTCCCTACGTGCTAGGGGAAAGAGAGGGGCGCACGAGGAGGAGCCTAGGGAGAGACGCGGAGGGGGCAAAGTGGAACGGAATAAGGTAGTTATAAGTCATCGTACTGTGAGGCAAAACATTTGTTTGATTAATATGTGGATTAACATTAATTTTCCGTTTTACTGCATTATTGACATAATTGTTATCATATTGTTTTGACTTTTTGTTGTATTCTGATGAACAAGATAATATTGATTGAGAGTAATTGCAGAGTGGCAGTGAGATTATACCCCTTGAGGGACCTGTTCTCAAATACATGAAAAAAACCCTATATACAAGAAACAAGTGAAACTTGTGCACTCCAAGAAAAAAAAACCACTAGGGTATTTTGCATGGAGCCCATAAGGGGACAGCGGTCACAGAATTGGAGAGAGAGTTGAAGAGGACAGACGGGCTATTATCGTCAAATTTGTCGACATGGTGTGAAGTACCAAATTTATGAAGGCCAGGGGACAGTCATCTTAAAGGTACTGGATTGTTATTCGTGAAGACCTCACAGCTTACAATAAGAGACTTTCTTTGAAAGCTAACCAAAGAAAATGAGATTATAGTAGTGCTTGGTCGGGATGGTAATTAAAAGCCTTGCTTTCAAAAATGCGTTTGACAGAATTCGCGTATTTGCGATCAAAGTGACTCCAAGTTTGGGGGGAACATTGCTCAGATTTATAACTTTATCTCACCCCAAATCATAACTCAATTTTACCCCTACATTACTCATACGTGGTTTATAATAGCTCAAGTAATGACGTATATGTGTGAATTTGACTAAATCGTTCAATACGGCATTCTAAATCGTTAAAATGGATTAGTAATCCGCGTTTCTCTCAAACGAATTACTAAACTTTTCAAACGCGATTAGTAATCCGTTAGTTGTTCCGGGTTTGTAGAATGGAGCAATGTAATCAGTTTTTTATTGATACGTCGTACTCATAGTCCGGAGATTGTAAGTCCTAGGCTTTATAGTCCGGGGAGGTACCAAATCTAGAAACTTACAGGCCGTTCGGACAGGATGAATAAGTCCGGCACGTTGAGATGCAAGTCCGGGGCTTCGGACTATCATTCCTTAGGAATTATTGTCCAAATATGAGACGGACTATCAGTCCTAGTAGAGATGTGTGCTGGTTCGTGATGGATATCATTATTTATTCATAGAAAGTGGCGGCGACACGGAGCGCGAAGCGAGGAAAGGGGAATTTGCGCCCCCCCCCCCCCCCCCCCCCCCATGTGAAATTAGCCAAATTAGAACATTATGCGCTTTAAAATCGCCAATTTAGGGAGTTGGAAGGAAGAGAGGGGGGATGAGGGAAGAGAAAGAGGGAAACAAGATCAAAAAAAAGCAAAAGAAACCCCCCACCCCCCGACCCCCACATGATGCTAGTGCCGTCGTTGTTATGTATTGATCAAAAACTGTTTGTGTTGGGACGGTTTTACAGACCTCACAGTAAAATCGGTCAGTTTATCCACCTCAAATTTCTCTATAATTTCACTGCTTCGTTTGTGACAACCGCCAGACATTTCGAAGGTGTATTGGACAAACAAGTACGAAAGAAGAACCGCAAACAGTGTTTTGAACTTTCCTGCTTATCATGCTATCGACCAAAATCATGTTTGTTATGCTTCTTTGTCGAAAAAAGTTACCATTTTGGTGTAAAAAAGGAAAAGGTCCACTTGGCCAAAGCTAAAGTCCCCCCCTCTTTTTTTTTTTTTTGTGGTAGGGAGGAAGAATTTTGGAGGGATGAAAAGAAAATCCATTTTGACAAATGCCCATCCATCACCCAAACAATGGTCACGGGCCTGCATCTCCCTTTTGTAGACTGGGGAAGTTATGTAAAATAATAACGGTTTTTATATTCATGTTCCCCAAATTTACCCCTACCCTAACAATATTTATCATGTGTTCAGCGCAGGAAGATGGTTCTTGACATAAGTCCAGTGACTTTCAAAACTTGTATCATGTCCCCTGGACCATGTAATGTATATTAATGTCAGTGGCGGACAAATAACATGGGTATCATGGTCCTTGGACCATGGTTATCTGACTATTAAGCATTGACAGATGATGGACCCAGTACAGTCCAGTGGACATTACTACCAATTGGGTATCATGGTCCCTCTGGACCATGGGATGATATTAAGTCCAGTGCGACCAACTAACACTGGGTATCATGCTCACATGGACCACGATGACGGACAGTAAAGTCCAGTGGACATCACCGATCTGGGTATCATGTATACAAATAGTGACTGCTATGAGGGCATGGTTGAAGCTAAGGCCCAAGGGTGATCTCAAAACCATTAAATGTATGGTGTCGAGATCCGTATGGGCCTGTAGAGATTTCAACCATGCTCCGAATAAAAAACAGTTAATATGTGTTTTATATACCGATATATAGGGATTTGTCATTGGATTGGTTTTTTTAAACGAAACCTTCTAAGGCCGGGATGCTAAAAACGGGCCTAATCAGTGTAGGCAATGGCAAAGCATGCATGGGTATTGCGTCTCGTGGAAGCAAGGTCAGAATAACCTTTCAAACACAAATAAATGAGCCGTGGGCACAATGTTTAATATAACAGTTTTAATGATTTGTAACTGATATCAAGAATTTGGCATTGTCCAAAACAAATTTACATATACTAGTAAAATTACCAACAATTTAGGTGCTTTGATACACCTTAATGTTCAAAAGAGGCATGGTAGTTCAAGACGATATGTCCTCTCAGCGAAAAAAGACTCCAAAATGACAGCCGCACAAGTTCATACAAAAACTCCTCAGGTAATATATTCCAAGGAATCTTCTCAGTCCGGAAAGTAATCTTGTCCAGCAGTCAAGACGACGGGGCTTCCCTCGACGACACAAGTTCCACAATAATTAAAATCCAGGTAACTATACACCATCAGTCTGTCGCTAGTCCTCATATAGGACCACAAATTGAAATCCCTTTTATTCCAAAACTGGAGCTCTTGGCTTTAAAAGACACAGCAGCAATTTAGCTATCAAAGCTCCGGCGGCATTCAAAAGTATAAATCCTTGGCACTAGATGTACCCGCAACTCAAAATCTACCATTATTGTAGAGGTAAACTAGCTATAATTACTGTATAGCTCCAGAGTTCTGGTGTTAGCTCCTGATTACAAATGCTGGCGAATCTTCTGGCCAAGATTCTCCTTAATATACACAATATTTCGATAACTAGTGTATTTCTAATACCTAAAAATAGGAGTATTTAACAACATTATCATGCAAAAAACATAACCCTAGCACTGTCAATTCAGCATTTCACAAAAATTAACTAATCTGAATGGCATCATTTACATTTATAACTCCATGGGATCCCAGTGTCATGCAATGTTGTGTCTCAAAGCATATAACACGTTGACTCATGATACTAAGTTTAGATCTTGGGGAATTCCACACTTCCCCTATTGAGCAATATAACCGGTGCAACTTGCTACCAAAAAACTCTAGGGAATTACCCTTTCTCTCTGTTTATAGTAAACAAGTATTTTCACGTGAGAAATCTGTTCTCAATATAAAAAATTGAGGAGAAACTTAATATTTTAATAAAAATTTTGAGGGTAATATAAAACAATGTTTAACATTTTGTGTAATTCTTAGGGTCCAAAACTTTGAAGAATTAACGTAAAACTTTGTTGTGTGAGGAGTGAAGGAAGTGATGTTGGAGTCCGTAAACGGATCGTTTGTCACGACTTCTTTGCCATGTTTGATCGGGAAGATGCGTACAATTTTCCATGCATTTCATTTAAACTCCTTGATCGAGATCGCAGCCTCCGAGTTCGGCAGGTTGACAGGGCCTTCAGATGGCCTACCATCATCGGTGGAAAAATTATAATCTCGAATTCTGTTAATCCTCACTGGTTGCCAGTTAGGAAGAGAGTCAACTCAAATACCAATGTGTTAATGGCTTTTCTCCAGCACACAGCTGCAAAATAACATCACAAGGATACTACTCCCGCGCTCCCTTTGCAAACTTGATCTGCTTTGCTGTGATATACAAGACTAAAAATCCCTTCCCAAGGAGATTCTATTGCGACAATAGGCTATGGGGCGTGTCCTTCTATGCTGTTGTTTAGTTGTCTCCATCGGGGGGCTAGAGGAAGAAAGGGAAACCAAAGTGTAAATTCATAATAAATTATAAAATCATTATAATCGTCTTTCCCACAAAAAAAACTGGCACATGTCTTGAAAAAGAATAAAATGTCACTTCAATTTCATTTCCCCAATATCAGTGATAGTGGAGGATACACATACACTCAAGCAAAATGAGTTAAAAGATATTCAATCACGGCCCGGTATGCGGTGTAGAAAAACACGTCAGATTCCTTCATCTGGGAGTGCAGGACCATGTTATATTGTTGCGCAGCGAAAGATTTCAGCTGGTTACGCTCTCCAGTAATTTTTTTTAGGACAAATACATAACCTCATTCACAAAATAAATAAGACATTGAGCTTCTATAGTGCGTGTTCAATTATTAACTTGGCATGTTTTTAATCATTTATTCGAAAAAGGAAGAAACATGAAACCAAAACATCATGAGGCAATGTTGGCTGGCGCAAGCTTTGGCCTCTAAAACTTTTGTGCAGAACCAAAAAATCTGTAACTGTTTGCTTAACTTCATTTCGATTCAATTTTCCGCGTTTCAGAAAGAAAGAAAACTTGGTGTCAAGGACATATATTATAATGTACACTGGTTAGTTATTATGAGACGAGGACGGGTTATTGTAACTAAACGAATCGTCGAGGTGGTAACACCTGGCGATAACAATGGCCCCACATACCAGCCCATGGTATATCTTTAGCTCAGGTTTGCGGAAGTCTATACATATCCATTGGTCTATGATAATTGGGAAAAAGAAAAAAACTAAAAAATCAATAAAATTATTTATTTTTAAGAAAATGTGCCAGTTTTATGTGCGGGACAGACAGGTATGTGATTGTAATAATTTATTATGAATTACAATGGTTTTTAACTTAGCCCCTAGATGGGGGACAACAGAATTTGTTATACGTTGGTGATTTGGTCCACGACCCCATAGTCTACAATGCCTTATACAAAACATCCGGCCAACGTATTGGAACTCATTGCCTCGTGATATCAGGGAAGCACCCTCACTGAGTATTTCAAAAAACATCTAAATGTATTATATCCAAATTAATTTCTGTTCTTTGGCTTCGGTACTACCCTTTCCCCTTTTTTTCTGCCTTGGTTAGTAGTATGTTCCATAGCGCCTAAGATAAGCTTTATGAATAGGCGCTTCCAAATCTATGTATGTATGTATGTATGTATGTAGTATGTATGTATGTAGGTATGTATGTATGTATGTGTGTGTGTGTGTGTCTGTGTAGTATGTATTATGTATTAGGTATGTATGTATGTATGTATGTATGTATGTATGTAGGTGTGTGTGTATTTATGTATGCATGATGTATGTATGTAATGTACGTATGTATGTATGTAATATCTCACGTTTTTGTACTTTACCTGCCTTTTTTGTCGTTTTTTAGCCTATATCTGTTAAGCTCGGATCTTTTCAGAGCTTCATCTACAAGCTCAAAGCATGAATACTGATGGTCTGATGACTGCGATTCAGCCATTTCACAGTACGAGTAAACAAAAATGCGATCAGGGGCTCTTCATCTCTTACCCCAGCTTCAATATGTACACTCATAATACGGATGAATAGTTCTACGACAGTAGTTTACGCTGGGAAGAGGTCGTGTGCGGGCATAGTCATGGAACTATGTCCGCTCTTTCCCAGGCATAGTTCATTATTTTGGTTTAATTCTTTGAGCTAGTTGAATTTATGCCTTCAACTTTTTTTTAACCAATCAGATGACAAGGATCTTTAAATGAGATATAATATCTGATATTAATGTCCAGTGGGCAACTAAACACTAGGTATCATGGTCCTATGGACAATGATAATGGAATATATTATTGGTCAGTGGACAACTAACACTGGGCATCATGATCCCCTGCGACCATGATAAGGAATCAATTTCCATTGGACAACTAACACTGGATATCATGGTCCCCTGGACCATGATAATGGATATTATATTCGGTGGAAAACTACACGGGTATCATTTCCCTTGGACCATGGGCATCTGATATTAATGCCAGTGGACAAAATAACACGTGGGATCATGGTCCCTTGGACCATGATATCTGGTATAATGTCCAGTGGACAATAACACTGGAAATACCATGGTCCCGGGACCGCGGTGGACGGATATTATTGGCCTGTGACAATAACACTAGGAGGCTAATCCATGGGACAATGCTTCACGGAGGTTATAGCCGTGATATGTGATATAGCTTCAGTTTCTTCATCGTGCACGGGTTCAACAAAGTTAACATTGAAAAAAAAATCGGCGTTTCTTATTACAAGCCTATTTCATTTGTGTCAAATAAAAACATGCGCAACTAAAAAAATAACAGACATAAAAAAATACTAACATCTCCGCAGAATGTGATTGTGGGTTCGGAGGGGTTGACAACCACCGCTCGTTTATTCTTTTTGTCCCCCTTTGAATAGTGATCGCTGATTAGAGAGGTAACAGATAGGACTATAGTATCGGGGCCGGACAACTGATTACTTTTACTGCTGTAAAAGGCACCATAGTCCGGTGGGGGATATAATCCGGCTTACATACACCAATAGGCTAAAAATACAGATGGCAGTAGGGCTACCATTCCTAGGTGCAGTTGTGCAGTGGACCTCTGTGCCTCCTATGATAATAATAACAATGAGATGCTTTTAAGTGCTTAAACCAGAAGGTCTCTAGGCCCTTTACAAAACAAAACTACACATTATGACTTGAATAACAATCTTAAGTTACTAATCTTACACAACTACAAAAACAGCAAATAGATAAACATGGCCAAATGGAGAGCCGAGAAAGACTGGTAGAAGGAAGCAGATGGGTTTTCTACTAGTGTTTGAAAAACATCAGGAGAGGCAGCATGGCCAGGCATGTGAACCGGTAAATTGTTCCACAGGTCGAGAGCTTGCAACAGAAAAAGCACGATGTCCAGATGATGTTGAAATCGTGGAGAAAGACAGTAGTGTTTTTGAGCGAGAAACGGAGTGTGAAAGGGAGATGAAATGTGATGAGTTTGATATATAAGCAGGTGATTGACCCAATGATGGCGTGGTAAGTCAATAACATAATCTTGTAGATGATGCGTTTTTCAACGGTAACCAATGGAGTTCTTTCAAAGCCTGATATGTGATCAAATTTCATTTTTCCAGTGATGAGACGAGAGCAGCTGTGTTCTGGATGCTGTTGAAATTTTTTAATTTGAGAGTTAGGTGAAGTCCATAACAGAAGGGAATTGAAACTATCAAGGCGCCGATTTAAATGAAAGCATTGAACGAGACGTTCTGGTTTGAGCCAGTCAGATCTTCCGAATTTGACTGATTGTCCATATGCTTGAGTGGCAGCACAGCAAATGTTTGTGATATGATGGCAATTGTAACTTATTGTCGATTAAAATCCCGAGATCACGAGCCTCCGGTGCAGGTTTTCAATGCACGAGTTTCCAATAATCACAGATGGAATGGAAGTGTTTTCAGGAAAAAGAGAGTTATGTGAAGAAGTTAGTTTTACTGTCATTTGACGTTTAAGTGTTCAATATCCATTGCTTTGACATCAGCAATGCAGTTTTCTAATTTCGAGAGAACGGAGGTGCATCAGAGTGGTCTAGATATAGATTTGGATAATCAGCATAAGTAATTGTTTTGAGATTGTGAGCAATTAATATGTCTTCGCCAGGAAGAAATGTACAAAATGAACAGTAGTGGGCCCACAACCCACGGACCCCCTTGGAACACCGCACACACAACATGCGTTTGGTAGAAAGGACTATTATTATAACAATACCACTGACAGCGCTCCAGTTCAGGGTGATTTAAACCTGCAATTGCTGTGTATAATCCAAACTTTTGGAAAGGACGCTTGACTGCAACATGAGGATCTTGGTCGATGGTATTCAATAAGCAGCGCTAAGGTCTAAAAGAAGTAGCGCGCTTCATGGTTTGTTCGACCAACAGAACAGATCGTTTCATGACACGAGTCATAGCAGTTAGATGGAAATGAAAACTTGCGATAAGCCCCGATGCGGATCTGGCAAATAAAGCTCATTGCCGTAGGTAGTCATTCAATTTGTTAAAGACGACACGCTCAAGGACCTTGGAAAACAAACAATAAGTTAGAAATTGGTCTAAACTTACTTAAAGTCTCCTTGTAGAGGTTACATTTTTTCAAAAGAGGAGTAACATGGCCACCTTTATATGCACAGGAAAAAACACCAGAAGATAAACTTAGATGTACAATCTTAGTAATTACAGGTAACAATTATTGACAACATTTTAAGCAGCCAGGTGGAGTTAGAGTAGTAGGATCTGCTTGAAATAAATTTGAAGGAGCTCCCTAATTGATCTTGGTGAACAGTTTCCTAATAACCCGATGAAAAGTTTGTAAAAGAAGAAATTGTACCAAAATTACCAATTTGTCATCAAAGAAGGAGGCAAATTTATTTGCAAGATCATAGGAGTCTTCACTCGGGTTAAAAACCTTAGCAGACTTATTTCTACACAGTTGTCCACAGCACCGAATATGTTGTTTTTGATCAAGTGGGCGATCTTTCTTTGATTGAGATAGAAATCTGTGTTTTTTTCAAGTAAATGTTGGTATTTCTTTTCTGTCCTTGAAATTTTGCTTGTGAACCTCGAGCACCACCTTTCTTTCGGACGGCATCCATTTACGTTTAAGCTATTCGTTTTCTTGTTGAGCCGTACGTAATTCAGTAGTGTACCATGGAGCATTCGGTCGTAAGGTCTCAGCACGTTTTATTTCAGGTGGCATTGAATGTCATATATTTTTCTCAGAACATGTCGATTGTTCAACAGGTGTCTCAAGATGTCACTGGGAGGTTCACTCGTGAAGGTGCTGATATGTCCTCACAGAATTTGAGAATATCGATATCACGTGTTTTAAGGTAAGAAATCAGTTTCTTGGCTGGCTTGGGTCTGCTAAAACTTAAGGCTGCATTTCGACACAAATGATAAGAAGGATGATAGCATCACTGATATTGATGTTGGAAAATCAAAACTGCAGTTTTCTATCAAAATTAGATTAATCTTGACCAGTAAATGGGTTGCACCTGTGACATGCTGATGAAGGTCGGCAGATTCAATAAGATCTAAAAATTGACATGCTGCCCTATTCATCTGCACATCCATGGAAATTTAGGTCACCATTTATGATGATGGGTCCAGTGAATGTGAACAGACTTAAATAAGCTGGAAATTCAGAAAAGGAAAACAGTTTTACTGCAGTTTATCACCTTTGATCTGTGGCCTGTAGATTGTAAAAATCTTACAGAGGGACCATGCCTTGTAGTTGGAAAGATGGTGGTATCTAGGCATCAAAGACCTAAAGTTATATCGATGCCACGCTTGCTCTGATGCCCGTCTTGATGATGAAATGATGAAAACATACACTGCACAGTACGACCAATTCTAGGAAGATGGTAAAGGTCCAAAGTTTCGGGAAGGGAATTTTAAGATTGGTTAATGCACGAAAGTCCCATTTATGACCAGTAAGCAGTAGGTTTCTGTATAGTAAGAATGTCCTATTTCTGGATATAACAAGATCAATAATGGAAGCTGTTTTCTGCCGTAAAGCTTGAGCATTCCACATTGCAAACTGGACGTGGGCTCATGGGATTGAAGTGCCACAAAAGGTAAACTCTCTCAAAATTATCAGATTCCGCCGCAGGTCTAGATTGGTGCGTCGGAGGGTTTTGTCTTTGGGAAACTACAACAGGGATTGGTACGTTGCTTATTTTACTCGCGAGTTCCCCGCACGAGTGATTTGCCAATTTGAATGCCAAGCGTCTTTAAATTGTGCCAAAACATCGAGAAAGATATGGTGTTATTGTTCAAGCTCAAAACGTCTTGCACCTGAGTAAGTAGTAGTAGCTTGGGTTTACCGTGAGTTTAAAGGGGGTCTGATTTTTATCCGGACCAGGGTTTAGGGTTTATATCACCTGCAGTGAGCAATCTTGAGTGAAATGAGCCGATTGCATGTGGGTAGTACTGAATCCTAGGTCTAACAAGTAGTTGTAGAGCGCGGAGCGTTAGGACAGCTTTACTGTAGACTCCATGGTGGCATAGTCCATGATCATAAACGCAGAGGCCTAGGCAAAGGCAAGAAGAAGGAGGGCTGTAATATTCATTGAAGAAAAACCACTTGATGATCCACTTGAGGGTTTAATCAACACTAGAGAAATGAATCCATTAACATGTGGTAGTCAGCAAGGTGTGAAGTGATCTGAGTGGTTCAATAAATCAATTCCAGAACTCTATGAAAGACAGCCAAGTTCCAATACAGCATTTTACAGTACACAGTAATATTGTAGAGATACCCAAACTTTGAATACCACCAAAATGATGAAAACATACACAAATGTCCTTAAAAGGTTATCCACAATATTCTCCAAGTCTCAATGCTTGACTGTTAAGAAGGATTGGTTCCAAAAACACTGGAGACAGGAGAAAACGTATAAAACTTTATGAGCTCTCTGACAGTGATGCCATAGGCTCAAAATGCCAACTCCCATGAGGTCTAGTCCGGATGAGTAGCATTCTCCTCATAGTCCGGTGGGCTATTGTTCCTAGGGACCCCTGTCCCTAGGAACTAGCCCGCCGTACTTAAATATTGCCGACATATGCGGCGTTCACACCGTCCTTTCACATGCCATGGTTCAGCCTTGTCCCATTTCCCGATTTCTGGTTGCATAGCGGGGGTGTGGCACCATGGCCTACCTACCACAAGCAGCGCGAATTACGTCCCCTCTCTTGTAATGCCCACTCAGACGTTACAGCACACTCCCCTTACGACTTGGCAGTGGACTGTTGGAACACACACACAAAGTCTCTGGTTGCGGCACTGAAAAGCAAATTTCCTGTTTGTCGCTTCGACCCAGGGGAGACTTGTGCCTGATCCTTCTTCGGGCTTTGTCGAACTGTACGCTCGACTCCACAATCTTCTCTGTCTCCTCTTGCATTCCACTGTTGACATCATTATATGAGCCTCTTTTGCCTCCATGCAGTTCAAACAACGCTGACTTCATTTATAGCTCTGTCGTAAAAGCAAAGTCCTTATTATGCTCTTTGTCTGATCAGGCCCCCCCTACTAAAAGACTCTAAAGTCTCTACATTAAGGGGGGGTCTACGTTTTTTTTTTTTTACCCGACCTTTCGACTGGCAATTTTCTTGACTTTTGATCTTGATGCCATGGTTACTGAACAGGCCTCTAATTGGCTAAACACGGGAACAACGTAACTACTTACCTGTAACTTTTGCATTTACACCATACTTGGGAGAAGGTGGCATGCCTATAGTACGTAGAACACCATGGAGGAGCCTCGCTTTTTGATATGGTTGCCATGGCAACCAGTAGCTGACCAATTAAGACACCTTTAATGCCATAATTCAAATTTTAAGCCCCAATTCAGAACCCCGCGCTTCATGGCTTCATAGCCCTTTGATTCTCATTCTGTGCCAAATTTCATTTTGATACTACTTTCGTTATTGAGTTACGTTCGTTCCCGTTTCAGTAAATCCCGATTTTCACCATTGAGATATTGAGCGAACGTAATCCGAAATAATAACAATTGCAAAAAAAATACTAATTTGGGCCACATCTTGAAATATTGTATCATTTATTTTAAATATAAGTGATACATTTTTTGAGTGCATTTTTGGTGCAAATTCAAAATTAAAAAAAAAAAAAAATTTATTGTTTTAAAATATTTTTTTTAAATATCACTGGGTGAGTAATAACAAGAAATACCTAGGAAATCTGTCGACGGAAATTTCGAGTGGGTTTGATGCCTAATGAAATATTTAATGTTTGTAATAAATTAATTTTGAAAAGCTTGTAATATGTGATTATAATAATTAACATTTTATTTGCTTTAAATCACAGGGTTAGCACTTTTTACATACAAATGTATCAAAAAGACTTGCGTAAATCGAGCATAAAATTGAACGGATGTCTATTTACCTCAAACAAAAGCATATGAAAGCTCAAAGTTCCACTTCCTATATGATATATCGCAATTAAAGCTAGTAGCTCATTTTTTTTTCAATTTTGAAAACATAGCTTTCCTCAATCTGCCTCTGCACAGCCCTCCTTAGAATGCTCTCTCTCGCCAAGTGATTTTTTTCCTGTCGGTCATCTGTGCGTTTGCTCGTGCATCGTTTCTTATCGGCTTTGCTCTCATCCTGTCAGACATAAGAAACTCATCTGTTTGATTTCCTCATGGTCATTTTATCCAGGGTCTACGTCGTTTACAGTCAGCAGCAGATAGCGCATCCTCCTGGCCGTTTGCATGTACAACTGTTATGCACCTCTACATCTGTCCATTTGTGTGCTTTCTATCTAAAAGCATTCAATTTGCATGAAAAATCATTCAACTGGTTCTACTTTGGGGCTTCTCTCTCTTTCCTCTTTGTGGACCTCCATCTACAATAGCAGCAGAGTCGCTCTGCTTTCCTTTCGCACTTCCCAGCTCCCTTGTTCCCGATATTCTCTGAGATAACGGTGTGGATGTTCGGTTTTCTGTGTTTCACTGTTTTTATGCCGTTTGTTCTTTCTTTCTTTCTTTCTTACTTTCTTCTTCTTTCTTTCTTTCTTTCTTTCTTTCTTGTCTTTCTTTCTTCTTAACAACCTCACCTGCGGTAGTGTTTGAAGCCTTCTCGCGGCGGCCCTGTAAGTCACATCACCTGTTGTGTGCTAACTGATCAAAACTTAAGTCCAAACTCGTGTCTTAAAACACCACAGTGAACATCATGAAGACCCACCCTAAATTCTAGGCGGCTGAGCTACTCACAGAGGAACTTCCTTATTGCAAGCACCAAAGTCGGTACTCCGCAGCTGAACGTTGAGGGTCTTTACCCATGCTAAGCGATGAGCCATCATAAATCCTTACAGCTCTCCAGGGAGAACGGACGTGAATATCATCCTCTCTCCAAGAAAACTCACTGCGAATCTGAAAAGAGGGAAGCGGCAAATCGAAGGTTTTACCTTGGTTGCTGTCATCCGCACAACAAGCATGGGACTGCTTCCTATGTGAAGCAAGGCATACAAGTGAGATTAACCCTGAATCTTCATGAATCGCACGATACAGTGGAGAACATTTGAAGCAATGGGAACCCACTTCACCAACATTATAAGCCACCACCAGCTGAGGACAGACTTTCAACTCCCTTCCAGTAGTTAGCGGAGAGCTAATTCGTTCTGCGGAGACCCTTCAACTGTAGAAATACAGCATGGGGATTCTCCAACACATTGACAAGAATGGCAAAGCGGATCTTGAATGGATTGAAGCCCAAGACCTCCAAGTGCGTTTGATACTAAGGACTTCCACCTCATCCTAAAATAAGATAATAATAATGAGATGCTTTTGAGTGCTTAAGCCAGAAGGTCTCTATGCCCTTTACAAAACAACACTACACATTATGACTAAATAACCTCTTAATTACAATCTTAACCTTAAAACAGCAAATAATAATACATGCAAAAAGGGGGGGGGTGGAGAGACTGGACTGTTTATGATTAAGCAGATTGTTTTTTACAAGTGTTTTGAAAACACTCAATAGGTAGCATGGCGTATGTGAACCGTTCAAATTGTTCCACAAGGGCGGAGCTTCACAGAAAAAGCACGATTCCGTATGATGTTTGACAATGGTGAGAAATAAGTATGTTTTTGAGGGAACGGAGGGGAACGGGGGAGGATTGTAATGTTGATGACTTCTGATATATAAGCAGGTGATGACCATTGATGGCTTTGTTGACTTTGTAAGTCATAACATAATCTTGTAGATGATGCGTTTTTCAACCGGTACCAATGGAGTTCTTTTGAAATGCCTGATATGGTGATCCAAATTTCATTTTTCCAGTGATGAGACGAGCAGCTATGTTCTGGATGCGTTGAAGTTTTTCAATTTGAGATGTAGGAGACCATACGCAAGGGAATTGCAACCTATCAAGGCGCGATGTATGAAAGCATGAACGCGACGTTCTGTTTGAGCAAATGTCAAGTATTTCGAATTTGACTGATTTTCCATATGCTTGAGTAGCAGCACGGTAATGTTTGTGATGTGACTGTTCAATTGTAACTTATTGTCGATTAGAATCCCAAGATCACGAGCCTCCGGTGCAGGTTCAATGTATGAGTTACCAATAATTACAGATTGAATGAATTGGGTTTCATCAATTAGAGGTTATGTGAAGAAGTTCAGTTTACTGTCATTGAGGTTCAGTTTGTTTGAAATCATCCATGCTTTAAGCAGCAATCCAGTTTTCTAATTTCGAGAGAACGGAGGGTGCAGCAGAGTGGTTTGAAAAGCATAGATTTGTGATCATCAGCCTAAGTCAGTTCTTTGAGATTGTGAGCATTAATGATGTCTTCACATGAGAAATGTACAAAACGAACATAATGGGCCCAACACGGACCCCTGTGGAACACCGCAACACAACATGGGTTTTGGTAGAAAGGACATTATTAATAACAACACACTGCAGCGCCCAGTCAGGTATGATTTCAACCATGCCAATGCTGTGTCATTAATGCCAATCTTTTGGAGAGACTCTGCAACCCCAAAATTGAGAGCTTGGTCGATGGTATCAAAAGCCCAAAAAGCGCTAAGGTCTAAAAGAAGAGCGCTGCTTCATTGTGTTTGTCTACGCAACACAGCAGATCGTTCATGACACGAGTCATAGCATGTTTGCGGTGGAATGAAACTTGCTATAAGCCGACTGGGATTCTGGCATAAAGATCATTTGCCTGTAGGTGTCTTCAATTGTTTAAAACGACACGCTCAGGACCTTGGAATAAACAAAAAGTTAGAATGGTCTCAAAATTACTAACGTCTCCTTTTCGAGTTCATTGTTTTCAAAATAGGAGTAACATGAGCACCTTGTATGACACAGGAAAAACACCAGAAGATAACTTAGATTTACAATCTTAGTAATTACAGGTACAGTTCATTGCAGCCATTTTTAAAGCAACCACGTTGGAATAGGATCTGCTTGACATGTAGTTTGAAGGAGACTCCATAATGATTTTGCGAACAGTTTCCTCATCAACCTGTGAAAGGTTTTTAAAAGAGTATGCCCCTATCATGGAGGTCTATAGAAACCCTAGTATCAGGCGACCATCGATGTCACGACGTAAACTTACAAATTTTGTCAATCAAAGAAGAGGCAAATGTTATTCGCAGATCAAAGGAGTCTTCAACATCAGGTTAAACCTTAGCCGATTTAATTTGTGACACAGTTTGTCAACAACAACGAACTAGTTGTTTTGATCACAATGGGCAATCTTTTTATTTATGATAAGAAATTGAGTTTTTCAAGTAAATTTTGTGTATTTCTCTATCTGTTCTGTTTAAAATTTGCTTGTGAACCTCAAGACCAGACTGCATCCATTCGTTCACTCTTCCGTTTTTTTGTTTAGAGGCCGTACGTAATTCACTGGTGAACCATGGAGGCATTCGGTCGTAAGGTCACAGCACGTTTTTTTTTCAGGTGCATGATTGTCATATATTTCTCTCAGAACATGATCGTATTGTTCAACAAGTGTCTCTAGAATGTCACTTGGAGTTTTCACTAGTAAAGGATGATGATATGTCCCTCAGAACAGAATTTGAGAATATCGATATCACGTGTTTTACGGTAAGAAATCAGTTACCTCTTGGCTGCTTGGGCTGCAACATTAAGGCTGCATTCGACACAAATGCAGAAGGATAGCCTCTACAGGATTGATTTGGAAACCAAACTGTCAGATTTTCTAGTTAAAAATGAGATTTAATGTATGACCAGATAAATGGGTTGGCACCTGTGACCTGCTGATGAGGTTTGCAGATTTCCATAGACTAAAAATTGGCATGCTGCCCTATCATCTGGCACATCGACATGGAAATTTAAGGTCACCATTTATTATGATGGGTCCAGGGAATGTGTTAACAGACTCAAGTAAGCTGGAAAATTCAGAATAGAACATTTTCCTGTCAGTTATCACCTTGATTCTGTGGCCGTGTTAGATTGTATAAATCTTTACAGAGGGCGCATGCGTGGGAAAGATGTGGTTCTAGTCATTCAAAAGACCTACTTTTCTATTCAAGGCAGTCATGGGACATGAACCTGTCCCGACCTGTCAACAGTCACCAGCGCCATCCGATCCCGCAGCTCCAGAACGGTCCTCCATAGATTTCCTAGATCAGGTCATTGGCCTATCCTGGTCACCAGTGACATGAAGGTCCCGGATTCCAGCCTCTACAGAAAGAGATGGAATTTCTCAGGAAAGCCAACTGTTCCAAGTTCAAACATTCCCGCGAACTGTTCCTCCAACGCTGGAAAGACCTGGCTTCATCTAACATCAATCATGCATATTCTGACTTCTGCTCCGTGCTCCATCGGGCGGCTAGGCATTCCATTCCGGGAGGCGGGGGGAATTCCATGCGCCCCCTGCTTGGGACAGGGAATGAGGCGGGATTATGCAAAACGTCTCATTGTAATTACCCCAAACTGTCCGACACTGAGAGGTGGCGGGGCGGCCGGCTGATGGAGTCTGCTTGGCCGGAGGAGGCGCATTCGGGTGGGGGGAGGATATGTCCAATCAACTTTACCCACTCAGGCCGCAAGGCCTGGCACGCCCATCGCCGGGGCTCGCCGGGGTGGGGACTGTCCGGCTGGGCGGTGTCCTGTGTTCATGGGAGCAGGCTCCGTCTCGCTTCAATACGTGTCAACAAAGGAAAGTGGCAAAGGACCACACTCACAGGCGAAAGCACACTCTCGTGCTGTTAATGCAAGATTGTGAGATTAAAACAGGCCTTCTGCGGGCCTCTCCTCCGTCGGAGCCCCTGTCCCAGCCGTTTCACCGACGGTGAGAGCACCTGAGGGGCCAATTGAACGTTTCAGGGTGGGAGGGCTCCTTGGCGGTGACAGCGTCAATGCAGAATTAGGAAGAATATGGCACCCGAAGCTGTGCGATGCTCCAAACTCTTCCTTTCTACTGCATGGGAACGTCAACTACCCTCCAGGGTGGAGGACTTCCAGGGGTCATTGCAGTACGGAGCCCAGGGGGCCAGCGGGTGAGCCCGGGGGTTTGCGGGCCCGTCTCGATGCTGTCTCGCCCTGTGGGCTACTTGGGGACTGGTGGCTTCGGCGGGATCGGTATACGGTCGGGGCAAATTTGCCCCGCCCCGGGCTTCTTGGATTTCGGAGGTGGGTCGGCCAATATCAGATGGCAAGGCTAGTTGGTGGAAGTCGAGACAGCCTTCCAGAGGAAGCAGAAGTTTGGAGCGGTCTTCATAGACCTGGCTGCTGCGTGCGATACAGTCTGGGCATCGAGGTCTCTGCCTCGGGTTGTGCTCAAGGTCTTTCCTGATGCGGGCTGTCGGGTTCATTGTGCAGCTCATCCAGGAGGGTCTTTAGTCCTGGAGGCGTCGATCGAAGGTTCGATGGGCCAACGCAGTAGAAAGCACAAACTTCGGAATGGTTGGTGTCCCCACGGGGTTCTGGTTCTCCTGACGACCGGTCTCTTCGGCGTTGCGTCTCAGATGTGCCGGGGGGATGCTCCGCGGTGCGGTTCCTGCGCGGGGGCGGAGCGCTGCGCTTGGGGGGGGCTGCTGATTCCTTTAGGTCCTTGGAGGCGGTGTTATTACAGAACTAAAGACCTAATCACTGTTGGCCAGTTCTTCCACCGATGGCACTTAAACTCAGCAAAACCCAAGACCGTCAGCTTTTTTGGTTTCCACCTGCAAATCGATGCGCAAAGAGAGAACTTAACATCACTCTCGATGGAGAAAAACTGTCCCATGATCCAACACGAAGTATCCTCTGGCGTCACAATGGACCGCAGCCTTACTTTCAATCAACACACCAAGGCAGGTCGCAAGTCTCGTGTCAACCTTCCTCAGAAGGCTCGCAGGGAAACTGATGGGGGGTGATCTTTTGACACCTTACAACATAAACTTTTGCTTGGCATTACTCCCACTGCCTGAAATCGCTGCACCGTAATGGAGTCACATGTTATTTACAACACAAATATTGATGTCGTTTTGAATGATGCAATGAATGATGACTTGGTATGGTGTTGCTTTTGGCGACGCCTTTAGAATATATCCAATTCTGTCTGGCATAGCCCCTGCAAACCTTAGGAGGGAACCTCAGGACGATCAAGCTCGCCAAGAAAGAATGTGATGACTGGTAGCCTAATCCCCCCACCAGCACCCTTTGAGGATCAGCGAATGTCCACGGAATCACTTGCTACTCCATCCATGACACTGCAGTCACAGGATACCTATCGATCATCCTGGATCAATGATGGTATGAGCAATGGTCATCCTCTACTTTGACCTAAAGTAGTTTGTGGAAAGCCCATCTACCAAGCCCAAAGGCTGTGACCTTGATCGGAAGCTGGGTCAAATCAACGACTCAGAAACTGGGGCGTTGGTCGTACAAAGAACTTCCTTCACAAGATCGGAATAGAACTTTCACCAAACTGCGCTTGTGTAGAGCCACAGACCATTAGCCACATCATAGATGAACTGTGAAGGTCGACAAGTCCCCAAAGAGGAATTTCTAGGCCGATAACTGGATGATGATCGAAACTATCAGCTGGTTAAAATCGGATCTTCGACTGTGATTTTGGACTGCCCGCACGAAACGAAACGAAACCTTCTACTCTCCGTAACGGCTTGACTCTGATGACCTATACCGCTCAAAAGTAATGACTTGGACACAAGCTATATGCGGTATGCTTTGTTTGGGTCAGAGGGGGTCAAGTAGGGGTTCACAGCGGTCAAAAATCGTAAAATCTTCAAACTTTTATTGTCATACATAATGCATGCGATGATCTTGCCTCTGTTATATGAATGAACTTTGTTAGGGTCTAT
>JAMKCH010033821.1:0-15875 GCA_023653785.1 Ophioderma brevispina | reverse complement strand
CTAGTGACATAATAAAACAAAGTAAATAATTAAAACATTCTAGGAAAGTATAGTAGGCCATTGGTGGCATAATATTTTATATACATCATATAGCGGTTAACTGTAGGAACCTATGGTAAATTATACAAGTAAACCTAACCAAGTATAAAATGGCATGAGACAGTTAATTCTTCACCAATTAAAGCAATCAACAACAGTCTAGGTGAATCAGTGCCGTAGAAAATGCAGAAACGAATTAGTGTCTTTTCGCACATTTTGACGCAAAATTAAAATCAATGTTTTGCACCTAGTTTTCTTACCGAACAATTTTTTTTCAATTTTATTTCTTAATTGTTGATGTCTTTGAATCCTTCTAACATGTGGTGGATTTCATCTAAAAATTTGTTTAGGAAATTTTTTTTTTTTTTTTTTTTTTTGACACGTTTCTCTGCATTTCACAGCTTTTTCTTTATAGCTGAGACCGTTAAGTGTTTTATAGGTTTATCTACATTTGACACTTTTTTGTAGTTGAGACCCTTGTCTTTTTGACATGTTTCTCTGCACTTAACACCTGTCTACATAGTTGCGACCATTTCGTGTTTTTTAACGTTTCTCTGATGACACCCTTTTCTGTAGTTGAGACCATTATGTGTTTTTGACATGTTTCCCTGCATTTGACACCTTTTTTGAGACTGCAATTGAGAACGTTACTTATTTTGACATGTTTCTATATATTTGACATATTTTCTGTAGTTGAGACCTTTCCGTGCTTTGACACTAATGATCCGCATTTGAGACCCTGTTCGCAATTATTTCTCTTCCTCGTTGTATTTGAGACCTTATCTAATCTGTGAGATACTTTTGACCTTTGACATGTGTGTCTGCATTTGACACCCTTATGTGTAATTATTTTTCTTCTTTATTTCTGTAAAGGTCGCTATTATTTTTCAAGTCATATTTTCTCGGCTATAGTATTACTTCATAACACCAGCAGAGTAAAAAAAATGCTTTCAAAATTTTGATCCATGCTATATAGATAAATGTATGCTTTTTGTGTTTTTTTAACCTATCATAACAATATAAATTATGTAGCTTCATTCATAGTTATGCAGGGGGAGGTCGGATTTCTATTTTTCCTCATTCAACCTATGAAATCATCGGGCTAAAATATGTTTGGTTTGGATGTTATGAGTGAAAAAATACCCCATTTTGGTCGACTAATATTAATTTTACAAAGTAGTCTATGGGGATCTCAAAATCACGTTATTAGCTGTCACTTCAAAACGGGTTGAAATAACATCCCTCTGCCAAGATCCTTTACAGGTGAAGCACTACCTACTCAGATAAACTTTTACTTATTAGATACTTAGCTCTTTCAGATTAAAAAGAGCTAAAAATTTTAGGTTTGTAAATTAGATTAATTGTTCCATGTAATAATCTAATTTATGCTGTTAAGTCTTTACAACCATTTGTTGGAATATATAATCTATAGTGTTAGAACAGAAAGAATTTACTGTATCATAGCCTTTAACACCATAGAATGTATATACCTGTTTACTTGGCATTTATATAGAGGTGCTAATTTTTTTTCGAGGGATTCCAAATAAATCCGACGTTCCCTACTCACCTCAGCCTTTAATTAACACCATAAAATCTATATGTTTACTGGGCATTTTAAAGCGGTACTGGCATATTTATTTAACAAAATACGAATTCTCTCTTCAAATTGCTCTCAAATTCTATAGTCTAGTGCCGAAAACCCCGATTTCTGGTTAGACCGGGAAGTATCGTCCAACAATGTTTTTTGATGGTTTCTGTATCTTCAGAACCTACTGAATCAGGATCTGCATGATGCCACTTCATCAGCAACACCTTGAGCATTTTGAAATATCCAATGGCCGCCAAAATGGCCGAACAACATATCGGCAGAGCATATCTCAATCTCCCCTTTGCTACTATAATGTTGGTCCTTAGTGCTTTGGCTAGGTTTTAGGGTCAACAAAGTAATTTCTGTCATTGTCTAACATCTGAAATCCTTTGTTTACTGAAATCCAAGATGCTGCCAAGCAACCACTATCAACACATAGTGAGAGGAGCTAGGACCAGGTCAAACCTCATCGTTTTACCCCTCACTACAGAAAAGGTTGACACATTTGGTGGTTATAGGACCCTCTATATCAAGCTAAGGTAGGTAGTACTCTCAATTGTGGTGTCACTTTCACAGGGCCAATTTTAAGTTTACACAGGGGTCAAACAATTAAAATGCTCCAATCAAGTTTAATTCATGCCCGTATTTCCGTCTAGTCAGAAGGATTCCAAAAATGTATAGTTTGTCACATCTATGATCAATGGTTTTGGAGTTAGAGGGTAAAAATGGCTAAAATGGAAAAAAGTCAATTTCTCTTGTACAGGGGCTCAAAATCGGAGTTGCTCCAATTTTGTTGAAATGATAGAAGTTGTTCATTAGCTTTATAGTCAAATAAGGAATAGTTGTACCATCTGCAATGCATAGTTCCATGTTATGGGACAAATAGGTCAATAGGTCAACATACCCAATTGGTGTTGATCCTTCTTTGACCCTTATCTCCGTAAGTAAGCATTTACATAATTACAAAACTATACCTTTTAGGAGTCCTCTTACTCAGCAATACTGGCAAAGTATTTAAAATATAATCAGTTAACTTGATTGTTAACCCCTGACCAATTGAGATTGACCTTTTTCCATTGTTACCCTATAAACTCCAAAACCAATGTCGAGGTGGTACAAACTATCTTTTTGGAATCCGTATGATAATAGATGGACATATGAGCATACATTTTAACAATGATTGGGAGTTTAAAAGTTGACCCCTGTGTAAAACTTAATCTTGGCCCCTATTGAAACGGATACCACAATTTGAGAGTACTACCTACCTAGCATTGATCATGATGTAGAGGGTCCATACTACCTACCACAGGTGTCAACTTTTCTGTAGTGGGAGGTTAAACGAACTCCGTAAATAAGCCCCTATATAATTCTGCCCTCCTCTAACACGAATAGTTATATCTCAGTTTCTGGAGTAGCTACAAGACTGTTGTTTGTCTCTTTGAGTAGGTTTTGGTGGCAAAGATTAATTTACGGTCTTCAGTTTATTTAGGGGAGAAGGTAGAGAACCGATCTGTGGTCTCCCCTGTTAGTACCTTGCCGTCAGCGAACTAATCTCTGCAACACAAACACTGTTTTCCTTTAACATCATTTCTTCTATATGACCCATATCCTGACATCATTGCTGATTTGTGTAACGATCTCCAATGCGATGTCCTAAGTCTGAAGGAAACCCACAGAGGAATCGATAACCACCGTCCAACCATACCAGGAATGTTCCTTGCCATCGAGAGACCGCATCGATAATATGGAAGTGTAATATAGGTGAAAGCCGGCACCGCAGTAGAAGCGACCTCAATGTCTGATGACATAATCGAAGTCCTCACCATTTGCGCTAGCTCTGGCATTGTTACATTCGTCTACAAACCGCCAACTCCTCATAGACTTCAGCACCCTCACCAGCCTGGGAATTCCACCAAACCTCACTCTTCATTTGCGATTTCAACAGCCCCAGTACCCAGGGGCTACACTGAAACTAACAAAACGGACAGCTGTCGAATATTGGATAGACAGTCACATCTACGTCTCCTTCACGACCCTATAGCTGCCGCCATCATTTCCTAGCGCCGTTGGAAGAGAGGTTACACCCTGGACCTAGCTATTGTTATTAAAAACCTATCTACCGTGTAACATATTGTTCTGGAGGATCCCGTTCCATTAAATCAACATCGACCAATCGGTCTCTAAGTCCACCGTGCTGCAGTAAGACAAAACAAGGTGCCTTTTAAGTGTCGCTTTAACTATAGGAAAGCAGAGTGGCAAGGATTTACTGATTACCTGGATCAGAACGTGAAGAGTATTAATGGACATAAATCACTGCTGCCAAAAAACCCCATAAATATGACAAATTTGCCCAACTATTAAACAAGACTGCCCGTCCAGATTCATACCCAGGATGCTGTAGGACGGAATAGATACCAGGCCTTTCCAAGGAATGCTCTAGCGTAATATCAGAGTATATCACCATGTTTGAACTGAATCTTTTTCGGCTGAAACACTGCTAAAGGTGAGGAAGTTTGAAGGATCTCCCAGGAAAGATCAAAACCTGGCATACTTTAAATTACTCCCACGATATGACCCATAACAGCAAGAAAGCAGGGTCTACCATCCGAAAGCCTCCAAGGGATCCAACAGAACCCCACAGCAGCCAATGTTATACCCAACCAAGTCGCCCCTATCACATGGAAAGAATTGGAATCGGTATTGCTAAACTTCAACCATGTAAGAGCAGTAGGCCTTTACAACATCTCAACAGAGCAGCTAAAGGAATGGCTCTTGAGCTCTACATTTCCTGCCTTATTTCCCCACATTTCCCAATATCTGGATGAAAATGCACATCTTATGGCATTCCTACAAGCTGAACAAAGATCCTCCATCCCAAGATCTACGAGCGCAATACCACTCCTTAGCCATACCTACAAGTTCTTTGAACGCCTCCTGCTCAAACGTATCGCACCTGTGATAGACGAACCCTCATCCCAAATACACAAAAACAAGCAAGTTTCCGGCCAGGTAAATCAACAACAACCATTACTCAACCTAAACTCAACATTGAGGATGGTTTCGAAAGAGAGGTATGGTAACCGGAGCTTTGTTCGTCGACCCTATCAGCATAAGATTCGGAAATAAGAGCAAACAAAAAACCGCTGAACTGAGCTTATCGAGGATTGCTGGCAAAACAGGTGTTCTTTTTTTTCAGCTGGGAGCGATGAAGAGCCGATGGCGTAGTCTCAGGAATGGTCTACCACAAAGGAATGTGGTGCAGCACCTCTCCTGTCAACATCTATACCAACGACCAACCTAGGATGCAGGAACCTGTCGTTCTATTGATGCAGACGATCTTGGGAATTAGCGGCACAAGATGCCGACTTCATAGTTGTTGAAGAGAGACTCTCCAAAGCTTTGGATGAACTCAATCCTTATTATGAGGAAAACCACTTACGTGCAAATCCATCTAAGACACAGGTGTGTGCTTTCCATCTACACAACCGTGAAGCCAAACGTCAGCTTAAAGTTACCTGGTCTGGAACACCCCTGGAGCACTGTGATAACCCTGTCTACCTAGGAGTTACCTTGGACCGCACTCTCTCTTATAAGACCCACATTGAGAAGACGAAGAGTAAAGTATGTTCACGCAATAACATCTTGAACAAACTCACTGGCACAAGATGGGGTGCTCGCCCACATACACTAAGATCAACGGCACTTGCCCTGTGCTACTCATGTGCAGAGTATGCTTGTCCTGTATGGGAAAGATCAACCCATGCCAAGAAGTTTGATTCAGCGTTAAATGCCTCCTGCCGGCTTATCACAGGATTCCTCCATCCAACACCAACGGAAAACTTATACATCCTAGCAGGAATGGCTCCACCAGACATCCGTCGTAGCGTAGCGAGCATGCAAGAGCGTAGCTGCCAAGTATCTAATGTGAAGCACCCTATGTCTGGACAGATACCTGCTGCCAACCACCTTAAATCCAGAAAGAGCTTCATAAGCAAAGTCCAACCACTTGAAATAGTCTCTAAGGTGCTCAAGAGAGTCGCCATGTGGAAAGAAAGACTTGCCATCAACCAAGTAACATCTACTGGCATTGAACCTGGTGAGCATCTTCCACCTGGAGCTGACTCCTCATGGGTTGAATGGCAATGCCTCAACAGTTTGAGTACCAGAACTGGCCGATCTAAGGTTTCCTTGCAGAAGTGGGGCTACCTCTAAGCACATCAGCTAGGACACTACCTGTGGTTGTGGAACAGCACCACAGACAATGGAATATCTCTTGGTCTGCTCACTGTTGGAGCAATGCACAAACAAGGACCTTGCGGAATTCAGTGAAGCAGCCAGACGTTGTACCCATTTCTGGCTGGATCATATTGGACACGATAAGAAGAATTGACTACAACGGGTAAAGGTATATAAATCACCTTCCTTGCTCCTTCAATCGCACACCTAGATGAGCCAGGTTTAAATTCATAGTGAGAACACAGCTAGTGAACATGTACAATTTATTGGCCATGTACAAGTCCTACGGACAATTACCCGTTCTTCATATTATATGTTATTCTAGTAGTATGATCGACGGCCACGTTGGATTTATATAGACATTTCACCAACGTTTTTTTTTTAATTTCCATATAAACAGAAGGGTTTCATGAAGGGTTTCTTTGCCACTCAAAACCTATTCAAAACCACAAAAAAAGCAGTTTCGTAGATGCTACAGAAGCTGAGAAATAACTATTTGTATATTGTGATGGGCAGTGTGTCGGCCAACTTGGTGGCCATCTTGAATTTCAATGTAAAGAAGGATTTCAGATGTTAGATAATGACAGAAATTACTTTGTTGACCCCTAAAACCTAGCCAAAGCCACAAAGACTGGCTTTATAGCGCCCAGAGAGCTGAGATATGGCCTAGTATATGTCTTGGTGGCCATTTTGGCGGCCATCTTGGATATTTCAAAACGCTCAAGGGTGCTGCAGTGGCATCATGCAGATCCTGAATCAGTAGGTCTTGAAGAGATAGAAACCATCAAAAAACATTGTGTGGACCATACATCCGGGTTCTGTAGTTGGGCACCAGACTAATAGTCTAGGCCATTGGAAGAACAGAGATATATTTTACACATAAAAATAACATACCCCATATAACATTGATATGAGGATAAAGACATCCAGGTAATTTGTAGGCCAACTTTTAAGTGTTCCATAACTTTAATCAACAAATGTGTATATTACATGAATATTTTGACTCGTACTCACTGATAATAAAACCACAAAGGTTATAGACCGATCAAACAGTGTGCATAGCGTGGGAAACATGCATACGGCGTGCGTGTTCTTGTGTTAAACGCCATTTTCGTCGTCTGCTGAATTTAACGTTAAATTATAAAATCGTTCAGTTTACCCCAAGCTGATTTGGTCTTAATCATTTCGGGTGAGGGCTTTTGTATATAAAAGCCTTATAACCATGCAAAAGTATCGATTTTGAAAAACTTGAGGGCGCACTATTTTTCAAATGTGCCAGTGTCTCTTTAAATATAGTGCCATTTATCCTAAATGCCGTGGCTTGGGTGCAAAATAAACTCTCCCCCTGCAAAGTCCCAAGATATCCCGAATTTGTACATCGCCATTGGTTTGATACAAAATCAAAAATTGACAGAAAATTGTATTATCGTGTAGGGCCTAATATGTTCCAATTTCAATACACCGTGCGTCGATTTTCATGGTGGGTCACGCAGTGCACATGAGGAAACATATTCTATATACCCCGGGGTTCACGCGCATCCCCTCCCATCTGCACCCCCCCCCCCGCACAGGCCATGCCACCAAAGGTCAAAGAACACAAAGTAACATTATTTAGACCTCCCCATCCGTTAACGCATGGGGCATCCAGAGGCTTAACGTTTTTTAAGGTTACACTTAACTGCATAAGGGGGGTGGGGTTCCTAGTGACCCCATTTTTTTGTTTTTTTCGGCCGGCGTTTTTTAAACCTGCAATATATTTGGTTTATATTTTTTTTGTATTTGTCTATTTTAGTTGCGCTTTGCATTGGTGTCAAAAAAAATCAAATCATACGCGCGTCGTTTTTGCGTTAATTACATGGGTCCCTAGGAGTCCCCCCCCCCCAATGTTACTAACAGAAGTGCCCCTGATGACAAACATTCAAAATCTTATAGGTAACTGTGATTCTGTTGTCATATGCAACACCGAAGTTACATAACAGTAAATAATTAATAAAAAATCTTGGAATTATAGTAGGCAATGGTGTCATAAATTTTACATACATCGTATAGCGGTTTACTGTAGGAACCTATGGTACATTATACAAAGTAACCAGACATTTCTATTTGTGCTTAATAATGTTAAATATAGTTCATCCTTGACCATTAAAGCACTCAGCAAAAGTCTAGGTGACTCAGTGCCTAAAAATGCAGAACGAATTAGTGTCCTTTTTCGCACATTTTGACGCAAATTGAAATCAATGTTTTGCCCTATTTTCTTACTGAACATTTTTTTTTCAGTTTTATTTCTTAATTGTTGATGTCTTTATCCTTCTAACATGTGGTAGATTTCATCTAAATTTCCTTTGGAAAGTGGTTATATAATGGATGTGGTCCCTAGGAGCCCCCCTCCCCCACCCCTTATGCACCAAGTGAAGTCCAAACAACCCCATACTACATTAAGTGTTAATTGGTTTTTTTTTTTTTTTTAAGCGCTTTTTTTTTTTTTTTTTTTTTAAAAAAAAACAAGTTGGATTTGAAGTTTTTTTAGACATCAACCACCTTGGACCGTCGGTTTACTAGCTAGTTCCGATGCCTCTCCCAACTGAGCTAAATGGTCAGATGGGGAGGAGCAGTGAGGGTATATCTATATGCCTTCATATCAACGCCTGTTACGCTAATATCTTCAATCCAAGAAGCGTAGAATGTAATTTTTGAGGAAGATTTTAACGGAAACCAATTCCGAAATCAATTTAGTAACACGAAGAAATAAGCTCAACTATGGGTAATTAATATTTGAGAATTTTTTTAGACTTCACACACAACATAATGACAGTCCGTGGAAAAAAATGGATTCTTTCACCGGAAGAATCGGATTCCAAAAATCAACCGTACAGGGGGGGGGGGGGGGGTATTTTTTTAGGGGGGGTGGGGGGGGGGGGGGGCAGTATTGATAGTATATTATAATCTGTATGAAACTCCTTGAGCTCGCGGAGCACATCAGTCATGTTTTGTTGTTTTTCCAAATTCTAAATGCCCATTTTGTCTCATATTGCTATTAGTTCATTTCAACATTCTTTGCGAAAAAATATAAACACTAAAGCATTTTTTAAGGGGTGGGACGTGTAATTTTGTTTACGCGCAACTATCAGCATTCTGTTTAGAGCCAGTCATGGACAAATGGAAGAATTTTAGTTTGTGAGCTCTTACGCGCTAAAAACGCCTGCGTTCTGATTTGCTGCATGCCGATGTGGCGCGATTTTATTGCCCGCCCAACAAGACGCCCCATTTGAAAAAAAAAGTGTCCAATTTAGTCGTTTTCGGCGTGTAATGCAAAAAGTAAGTCGGTGACCCTCAATTTTTTTATTTCAAAATGTTGAAGAACGACATAGGGACCTCAACATTTAGAAATTACCAAATTTATCGAGAGGTTTTTATTTTGTAGTGCGATCTAAGCGTCAAATTTTGACTTTTCGCCATAGACTTTTGCTGTGTTTAAAAGTGACAACATACCATTTTTATTTTGGCTAGATAGCTCAAAACAAAGTCGGTGACCCCCATGTTTTTTATTTCAGATTCTTAATCCGCCCGGGGTGTAAATATCATATATGTGAATTCAGAAAAATTATCGGTAGATCATAAGACGTCAAACCCCTTAGGCTGTCTTGACGAAGCCACGGCTGTGTTCTAGACCAGAAGAAATTAACCATGCGATAAAAATTAAATAACGCCCTCACAGCTCCTAACTGATCTACAGTGCAAATAAGACGGACTTGGATAGCAACAAGAGAGTACACTCTAAAAAATACTGTAATTTTACAGTAAAATCCTGGCAGCATTCGCACAAATTAAAATAACCGTAAAATTGTAACAGTATACTGTAAAAAAATTAATTTAATCAAAAACGCTTAAAAACTATAATTTTGGTACAGATTGTGAATGTGTGGAGAATAAAAAGCAACTGGCGAACACCTAACTAGTAAGCCTATCCACAATTTTTTCAGGTGCATATACTGGTAAAATTTACTGACAGTTTGGTTGTGTAAAAATGTATTACATCACTGTAAAAATATCCAGTATTTTGAATGAAACCTGTAAAATAAGCTATATTTTTATCGGGGGATTTTTTGTTTGCAAGAATTGCTGTCAGGGCGGATTGTCTGTAAAATTTACAGTATTTTTCCCTATATTTTAGTACTTTGTAAAAAATTCATAGTAGTGTATGTTTTTACTCATAAATTTCGAATAGTCTTCACTTTTAGATTTATATAGGCCGGTAAAATGGACCTAAATTTAAGGATTTTCCCTATATTTCCAAAACAAGCCAAATACTGTAAGTTTGGGAAGTTTTTAACAGCATTTTCTGTAAATTGCCTGTACTTTTTTACAAGTGACGGTTTGGTTTATCTTTAAAGAAATTTTTGATATTAGGTCTACTTTGAGACCAAGTAAAGAAATAAACCAGTTGATCAATCCGGACTTTTGAAAAAAAAAGTTGATGAGGGAGGCCCTTATTATTTTATTATTATTTTCAAAGATGGGGCCGCCCGTGTCCTAAGATGGTCACCGTTATATATCTGAAGATAGTTTTTATAGTTTTTTTTTAGTCCGACTCATATATTTCGAAATATAATTTTTTGTCTATAATTAATTAGAAATAGTTGCCTAGACTAAGATAGCCACCCAAAATGCCCAATTCTTCCAAATTTTGCATAGGAATCGGGTTTGTGTCGTTTGATGCAGTAAACATTTTATTATTTCCATATAGTCCCATAGGATACTGTGTATAACAAAAATGCCGGTGTAAAAGTACCATTGGGGGTCTGGGCGTACCTCATAGTTCCTGGAACACATTAGTTTTAACGCTTTATTCCGTTATCGTCTATGGAGCCCCGGACTATGGCTCCCACCGTACATATTCTGCCTTTCACACACACCGAATCCGGATTTAACAAAAACTGTGCAATTTTCCATAAGAAGGACTCGATTTGAGCTTATATATTTCACACAGTGCATTCAGTGAGTTAGTATGTGGACAAGCCTTATGGTTTAGGGACAAAAAAACGATTTGTCAGAAAATGAGGTCGCCCTCCCAGGAAATCTCTGAGTCTGATGTAGATCACCAAATGATTTTAAATATCATAATACTGTCCACGTTCAAGGCAATTGCTCCTGTATTTGTTTTTTGAAATCACAATAACAAAAAATTGTGGCGGCGCCAAAATCGGGCCGAGCGGGGACGATCAACTGCCACTGCAGGTTTATTCCTTTACTTGTGCCTTATAAGCATCTCCTTGAACTACAGGGAACTCTCAAATTTTCTTCTTTTTTATATTATTAACAGGGACATTCCAAACCAGACTGTCCATGACACATATTGCATAAAAGAACCTTCACTTTACAATATAGTACAAAGAATTCATACCCAAATAGCATATCTCATACAGCCAATCATAGAATCATTGATAACAAAATTAAAATGAAAAACACACAAAAAAACTAAAAAATTAAAAAAAAAAAAAAAAAAAAAAAAAAAAAAACATACACACACGCACACACACCCACACACACACGCTCGAGCGCGCCACACCACATCCCATCCACACCCCCACACATAAATCGATACTAGCCTTAAACTACATCATTACCAAAATACTATAGTCTTTAATGAATTGTAAATTAACAGAATAGCAATGCCTGACATAATTTTGACATATTACTAAAAATTGGAAAAATATAAAACCACAGACCCTCGCGCTATCAGTATACATCACCCACACACTCGCACACCCCTAACCACCATATTATACCAAGCAAACAATTCAATAACTAACCTTACGTTAAACATGTCAAGTACTATATCAAATAATTAACTGACAATACTATACACTATAAAATAATAGAGGGTCCAATCATTACACCATCTGCCATCGTACATCGCACTCACCTAACACACCACTACACTCACACACTAACACGAGCTTTATACATTATGGGACAAACACACAAACACGTCCAAGACGTTCAGTGGGATACTAGTCACAAAAAAATACATTAATGGATTTTTTAATCCCAACAATGACGTATATATGCCTCATATAAATACCCCCCCCCCCCCTAGGCTCATTCACCCCCTAAGGTCCGACAAACACCTTGTTATGACACCCTATCTATGGGATCTCCCACAAAAAAATCCCCACAATGTCAAAATAAGTTTTGAACAAAATTAATACCCACAATGAAACCTCTGTTAAGAACCACACACACACAAAAAAATAGATACTAAATAACAACACAATTTTAAACCATTTTATAAATAATGACTATAAAGTGTTACTCTTCAAGTTCATTATAAATTATGGTAATCAAATAGATAGTCATACAACAGCCAAATAACATCACACCCTACCTCACCGCTCATAACACACACCCCCCACACCAACGCAAAGACCATAAGTATTATCCCAAAATCCATAAATAGCGCAAATAAATAAGCTTCAAAAACAATAAAAAGCTCAGAAACACCGCTTGAGAATCTCATCATTAAATAAATGCAATAACCAAAACCTTCAGCCTTGACCGAATAGAGCCTCCTTTATTCCAAATATGTTAAAAAAAGCTCCAAAGAGTCAGACCATATTTCTCGAACTCTAAGTGTATACGCTTTTGAACTAAATTCCTAAAAACGGAGCGAAGACAAACATTTTTGCTTCATTTTAAAATAATCATTTCCAGGGCATGACCAAATAGTATCTATCACATTGGGAGCACAAAATTAATGAATTTAAATTCACGCTTAATAGTGACAGTAGGGTAACCAAAAAGACATAACTCTCATAAAATAATCATAAAAAAGCTTTAATGCCAAAAAGTCTGACATACACCCCAACAATGAGAAATAATTTTTGCAATTACATTGCACTCACTAATAATGAAAAGAAGTTTCCGCATTCTTGACCACAAAACGAACATAAAGGAAGGATCACCAATAAATTCATCTTTAATTTTAGCAAATCATTGGTATGAAGGGCATTGTGAACCAAAAGAAATCATATCATCCCTGAATTCTCCTTAAGGGACGTGTTCAGATCTCTTTGTGAATTAAGGGGGGGGGGGGGGTATGGGTTCTGAAGCCGTGAACTTTGTAGATTTTCTTATTTTCCTAAATAGTGGGTAGATATATGTTTATATATATTTGTACCCCATGTCACAAAGTTTAAAAATCCATGAAATTTTGCTCTGGTTGCCATTGTAACACCGTAAGGCCTCTGATTGGCTAAACATGACTAGAAAACGAATGTAACTAAATAAACTAAACATGCTACACTGGGACAAAAACTTGGTGACCATATCCGATGTGAAATACGGATGCCAACCATGAAGCGTATTTTAATACCGTTGCCATGGCAACCTGAGCAATCGACCAATCGCATAATTTCATGGCGTATTTGAATTTGGGGAACACTCATTTGGGAAACTCGGGCTTCATGTTTCACTAGCCCTGTAGTTGCTTAATATGTGTGCCAAAATTTCATGTCCATATCATGTAGCGTCTCAGTTACGTTCATGGCGTAGCCAGAGGGGGGGGGCAGGGGGGCCGCCCCCCCCCCCCATAATTGATTTCGTCGTGGAGATGAGCCGTCGGTTCACTTGAAAAATTCAAGTCATGGCACTTGCATGCCGGATTGTCCCCGGCAAAGTATAGGTTTAAGTTCAATGGACATCGTGCGATAAGTAATTTTTAGCCAAATCGTACAAAAATTAGCCCTCAGAAGACATTTAAAGCATATAAAACCCAAAATATGCAGGGGGCTTCGCCCCTCGAACCCCCACCGGGGCACGCCCTGGACCCCAACGGCCCTAAGGCGGGCCCTGGACCCTACCCATTTCTGTCGGTTTGAGATGCGACACTGACCCACCCAATATGAAAATCCTACTACGCCACTGGTTACGTTCGTTTCTCGTTTTGGATGTTTGCGTATTTTAACGAACGAGTTATAGCTCGAAACATTTAGACAAATTGAGGGACGCTTTTGATGTGAAATATGAAATTATCTTTTGTAATTTCATTTTATACTGAATTCTCATAATTATTAATGAAACAACATCGGAATCGGTGTATCTATTGTCCTGTAATTATTTTTAAAATACTTTCCAAAGGAAAAGAAAAAAAAAGAGGGGGGGGTTAAGGGCGGGAAGACGGTCCTCTCTGTCCTGTTTAAAACAATAAATACATAAAAATCACTTACCACCAGTGACATTTAATTACTTTAAAATATGGAAAGGATAATATATTTATATACTTCAACTTAGCACAAATGAATGTGTTAATAGGTCATAATATATCTTTTAGAATATCTTAAATATAACCCCCTTGACATTTTTCACATGAACAATATAGGAGATGAGGCATTTTTGGCAATTTCGCATACCTACTTGACTTTGATTCACCATATCTCGGTTGAACCGAATGTCCGAATTGCGATCGAATAAAGCATTTTGTAGATTATAGTCCAACAACTTTAGTTCCATTGCATTAATCTCATTTGCTGGATTAGAACAATTTTTTAATCATATTCAGACCCCATACCCCCCTTAAGAAGTAGTAATAATTTTGATATCAGATGAAAGCCATATTTTTCTCATTGTTGTCCTAAAATTTCAGCTTTCAAATCTTTCTTTCTCAAGATATAAATCCAAACTACGTTATTATTGGTTAACCATCAATATTAGCACAGTAGTGAATAGGGGGCGTTGCACTATGCATATCGGTGTCTAGCATAAAAATGCAAGTCTGTTTCCCCATGGTACTAATAGTCCATGTGTACAAGTTCAAGGCTCTCATATCAATAGAGAACCCACATAACAAAAATCGGACAAGCACCTTTAAGACCCCCATACGGCGGTCCGGAAAGTGTGTAGTCTGTGTCACAGACTGCGAAAGATATTATCTAAATTGGTACTGCGCGAGAGATTAAACGATATCAGTCCGTCATAGAGAATGTGTGTAAATGAAACTAAATCTCAAATATCTCCGGAAAACGGAGGGGTTCTATGGAAGTTTTGGCATCAGAGGGTCCGTTCCTATGTTTTGTTTTAAATATGTATCGTAATTGGGTCTGAACCTATAGAATCTAGCGAGAAAAGTGAACGTTTTTGTCGGGTACTTCGGTACTCGCAGACACGGAAAAGTTAACACGCAATCTCTACGGGCGAATCCATTTTTCCCACAACGCCTTTCGGTATTATTCCAGTCTTGAGAATTTTCAAACACTACGCCAACTTTTTTTTTCAATTTTAGAAACAGGAATTACGTACTTACCGGACCGCCGTAAGACCCCCATAACATAACAACAGTGATATAGGCACAGTGAGATTATTGTCACCAAACTGGTCACGCCAATAATCCAGACCAGCCGGAATTAAATCAAAAGAATCCTTCTTACGCAAATAGTGATTAACAAACTGAGTAGTGGTCGAAACAATATCAATAATCTCCCCCGTAGAAAATTGCTTGATATTAATAGAAGCACATTGCCCTGAAATTAAATCAACCATCGGTGAAGAATTAATTCTAGAATTCCAATTTTCAGCAATACAGGCATTTCCTTATAACACGCTGGGAGATTCCTAATAAGATTAAAATTAAGGCAAATACGAAACTATCAACCCCAGATCTTGGATAGCAAAAAACTGGTATGATTTGTTTATATTTGAAGAAATTGTTGATAGTAGTTCTGCTTTATAAGCATCTCCATGAACTATAGAGAGCTCTCAATTATTGCATTATACACGTATGTGTTATAAATAGATCAGAAATTTGCGGCAACAATTCTTGTAAATCTAGGATGAGAGATATACATTCTATGGTTTTACAATCTACCTTTTATGATACAGCCGTTGGCATCCGAAGCCCAAGAAATAGACCAGTTAACAGCAATGTTTGTAAACATGTTAGGGCCTGGTATCTTGAAATAGGTCGGCTTGACTGTTACACACTGGGCAATTGTATCTGTTAAGAGTTTTAATACTATGG
>JAMKCH010033820.1:0-33539 GCA_023653785.1 Ophioderma brevispina | reverse complement strand
AATTCTTAACTATTTTAATTATTTTTTATTCTGAATGTAGGGTTTTTTTTTTACTCACACTGTACAATTACTAGAAATTATTTGTACAGTAATAAATGAGCGATTGTAATTGCATACAATTACCGCTCACATTACCCATAGGGCCGTGCATTTAACTATACGCTGACAGATTAAGAAATCATTTTATTTCCTTTAAAAATGTAAAAAATTGTGCATTTGCAGAATTGCACGATCATATTCAGAAAAAATGCTTTCAAATGAGTAAAAAAAAAAAGCCTTGTAATCTTGAAATGGCTTCCCAATTGACCAATGTGACAAGAACTATCTATACATAACCTTCTTAAATTCACAGGTTCAATTAACTTTAAACATTTTCTTTAGAAAATAAAGGCTTATTTAAAGCATTTGTCCTAATCAAAGAAAAATTTGTGTGAATTCAAAGCTAGTCCTATAAAAAAAAGTATGGTTTGACCCATGCAAGTAGTCATTTTAAAAGATAATTAAATGACTGTATGACTTTTGACATTCTTAGTCATACAAATACAGCATTAAGGTCTATGGTCCAATCGCTAATAGCCTCATCCCCAATAAAATGGTGCACCTGCAGGCGGAGTGCCCATCTCTCCGTCTTTGGCATTTGGGACAGACTGAATCATATAATGTTGCTGTGGGGGGTTCGCCACTCCTCCCGCACAGCGAGTCTGTTTTCCATTCCCAGCATATGCCGGTACCCATTTATACTCCTGGTGTAGAGAGGCAAGCGAGGTTAAGTGCCTTACCCAAGTGCACAACACATTGGCAACGGCAGGGCTCGAACCCACAACCTAATGCTTAAGAGGCATTTTGGTATCTGAAAGCTATTTTTCTCATTTACCCTGTGAAACCTTAGGGCTAAAGGATGTTTGGTTTGGATATTGTGAGCGAAAACATGCCCCATTTTGGTCCACCAATATTAATTTTACAGAGTACTCTAAGGATTACAAAATCCAAATTTTTAGCTCTCACTTCAAAACGGGTTGAAATATCGGCGCGAAGGCCATTCTATCAAGATGAAAAATTTATAGACTTAAATTGGGTCATCCCTGTGAATTTTGAAAATGACTGCATAACCTTATTTGGAGTTTGAACCCATGTCTCTTTCTCCCTCTCCCTTCCCAAGCTTCCCTTTCATCTCCATCTCCCCTCTCCTCTCCCCCACCTCCCTCCTCCCTCCTCTTCTCGCTACAACTTCACATCCCCCTTTTCTCGCTCCCCTCTCCTCTATCTCTCCCCTCCTGCTCTATCCCATTTTCCTCCCTCCCTCTCAGGGATGTAACCGTCATTCGTCAGAGGGGCAAATTCCTAATATCACGTTCCAGAGAGCAGTATATAACTTCAATCAAACGTCAACTTCCAGTAAGTCTCGTTTGAAATTATTCAATTTTTGAGGCAGATTTTCCCCAGTTGGAAGTGAAAATTTCCCTGTTAGCAGCCCAAAAAGGGCTGATTAGCATAATTTTCAAGCCTTTCTTCCAGTGTTCCATTCCCGAAACTCAGTTGTAAATCTATGTGCATACTATATCAGGCTTGAGTGGACCAATTTGTCCAAACACTTGTGTAACTGGTATGAAAAGGTCTTTTATGTAGGACATCCGCCAATGATTTTGTCTACACGTAATGGTTATCACGAGTTTGGGAACAGGCCTGGTCAAACTCTTCTTAAAGGAGAACCGTATCAACGAATAATATTAAAACAATTACACTATAAAACAATTATTGACCACATATCGAGTGGTTTCATAGAAAACGGAATTATATAACGCTAAAAATGAATTAAACCCATCTGCTCTGAACCATGTGCTATTAAAAATCGCGCTAGTGTATAACATTTCTGTTATACGACCGGCACGTTTAAGTCATACATGCCATAGGAATATTACATTTATGAAAGCATCATGTGTGAAGATTTATGACCTACTGTGCCGTCCGTATCGCATAACACCAATACATATCCCATATACAGTTAGTGCGAATTGTCAAATATCGCATGTCAGACAAATGCCTTTAATTCGTTTTATGGTTTATAATTCCGTTTTCCATGAAAACCACTCCATATGTGTTCATAAGTGTTTTTTATAGCTTTTGTGTAAGTATTCTGTGATACAGGTTCTCCTTTAAGGGGGCATCCTGGACCCTGCTGCCCCCCCTTATTCTAGCTGCTCGCTCTCTCTCCCTTACCTGAAAGCAATAGAGCCCTCAAAGCCAGCAGGGCTACCCAGTCATTGAACGGTATGTTTGTCAGCTGTTACGGTCTATGACTCATGCACTCTGAATAATATACAATAGATGATCGTACAGGGTGAATGTTACAACTCCGTACATCACATGATATAGTTTTCCCGGTGTTTCCACCCTCTTATCGTTAAAAATATGCTGATTTTGCAAATTTGTATTTCATGAACCCCTGGGGAGCAACAAACTCAACTGCACTACCCCAGAAACGCCACTGGTTTGGCTTGGTTCCTCCAAGTATGGATATTTATTTACCCCACTTCTTTCTTCACCTGACCACCGGGAACCAATTACTGTATAAGTGGAAATTTTCGGTACAGATATTTTCGCGATTTTTGAACAGTTTTGCAAAATGTGCGAGAAATTGACCCAAGAATTTAATTTCACGGTGGTTATGACATCAATGCATACACTCTATGGGATATAAGTTATTTTCGCGCGTTATATGTTGCGTTTTTATGTTCACTGCGGAAATTCGCAAAAATAAAAACCTCGCTGAAAATTTCACTTATACAGTACCACAGCGAGGGAACAGATAGTACCAAGAAACTAAAACATGATGACGGAAGACCAAAACTCATATCCCTAAACTAGCTCACCACCAATCATTAGCCTCCCCCAGCCAACTGTCAATTAATCAAAATAAATGGAACAGCACAATTATTTGGTAGCTGTGACACAGCCATTCCCTGTTTTACTGACTATTTTAGGTTGCGTATTCGATGTCTTTTGGGACCCCTTGATTACCCGGAAGTGTATCGATTTTGATTCAGATGAAAGGCCGTATTTTTCTTCATATCATCCTGAAATTTGAGCCCTCAAAATTCATTTCATTCTGTTTTAATGGTTAAACCATCAATATTGCACAGTATCTGGAATAGGACTTTGCAATGTGCATTATTATGCATTTCTTCCATTTGAATGGTACATCAATATTGAGCACCAGTATTGAATAGGGCTTTGCCAAGTATATGCATTATGCTTTACCGTCAAAACCGTAAGCTTGGTTCCCATGGTACTTGTTAGGGGCGTACGTGCAAGTGCTGGGCTCTCAATCAAGTAGAGAACACAATAGACATAAATCGGAACAAGCACCTTTAACTGTGTGCAAAGATATAGAATGGAATTTCTGAAATAAATACGTGGCAGTCCTTCATATACTGAATTGGACAAAATGTGGTCCAAGCCATAGGGCCATTAAGTCAATCTGTGTGTATCCATGACTGTTGGTCTACTGGGGTTCTTTTGATTTAGGGTTGGTTGTGCTTCATACCACGGTATTTGCCATATGAAATAGCAAATGCCTCTAATGATTTATTGTGACCTTTGACCCTACAACTGGGTGTAGTATAAGACAGAAAGCACCATAATGGGTACCATAAACCATTAGCAATTTTTCTTAATGTCACATTGATTTACTAAATTACTGAATTCCCTAATTGACTGTGTTAATATGTTTATATACATGTCGACATATAGTGAAGATAATTGAATGGGTTCTCAAACATTTTGACAATTTTTTCATAAAAACAATTACTTCCAATTTCCGTCACTTTTAGACGGAAAAAATCTAAACCATTCAAAATAAACGATTGTCTAAAAATGTTCTCAAAGCATAATTTTTAAGGCATTCCTTATTGTTGATTACAATATCATGTTTAATACATATTGTCCATGATGAACATAATTTTTTGGGGGTGAAAAGTCATACCATTGTTTTTGGAGGAGCGACAAACAGCAGTGCTATTGTTACTGTGCTCCGTCATGTATGCCAAGTAACAATAGCAATATTTATTAGCCACTTGGGAATAACTTCAAATCGTTTACCATTGCATTTTATTGGTTTTTTCCTGTACAGGTACAATCAATTATAACTTAAAACAAAAAATATGAATAATTGTATGCATAACTACGAAAATAACATAATTTTTTTTTTGCTATTGTTACCTCTGTCAATATTTTGGGGGCAAAAAATAACAATAGCATTTTTCAATCTCGCGGGAACAACAGCCAGTCCGAGATCGATCAATCTATCAATTTCCATCAGGGCTGGTGGTCAGTCAGGTAACGGCATAACAACTTTAATAAGATATGTTTTACTTTTTTTATAAATAATCTGGTACCTAACTCATTCCGTCAATAATATATTACAAGTAACAATAGCACAGAATGGGTGCAGCCCTATGGGCCACTAAAAGAGCGTGTGTGTATGAAATTCAATGTAATTGTGCTTGTTTGGGTAATCTCGATGCCTGGATAACACAACTGTATAGTTTACGCGTGCACGATGTTGTCGTAGTGGGTACATGCATGGCGCCATGGACTTCCTTATAATCTTGTTTAGCCTAGCAGTTTTATACACTTTTTCTTTCTTTCTGCCATTTGCTATCAATTTTAAGATTGTGTAACAATTTTTCCCCAGAATACTTGTACTATCAATATGATCAACGCACGAAGCTGTTGCAAAACTTGCTACACAATAAAAATCCTAGCGCGAGCCCTGCATGGCGCTATCCAATGTCGATAGTCGTATTACGCCAACGTTACTTAATATTTGACGGAAAGGTGTTTAATCGTGACAGAATTTTGATGGTGGCCCTGCTAAAGTTATTTTCTTTTGAGGCAATGGTGCTAATGTTATGATATATTGTGCATATTATAGCAGATACCAAAATATGGCAGTTTTCACCATGGCTACTATAGATAATTGGTAAAAGTTTACACAAGGGCGAGGAGTGCTAATATTACCATTCATTTCGCAATCGCATGTATCCGTCCTTGACATGTCACATTAGTACAGTATGTTATGTTGTGTTTTAGAATGGAATATATTACATTATGATTTTACCATGGTAAAAACCTTGCTGTATTTGTAGTATTAAAAGCCATTAGTAGACAATCTGCAATACTTTGTTCTAATTTTAAAAAGTTACACATTTACTATATACTCATGGTCTTCTCAAAAACTAAATGTAATGTGGAAATAATTATAATATTTTTTCACCTTACTTAATTGAAATAGGGGTTGCCTAGGGAAAGTTAAACTAGTGAACTTCGCACATAAGGAAATTTTTTTTCCCCCCTTTGTGGTAGGTTTCTGGTCCATTATTGTGCTTTCTGTCATAAGCTGTCTGAAACTTTGTGATCACAGCACTTTTTTTGAAGAAGAGTGTTTTATCAAGTTAATAGAATTTTGACAAAAATGGGGTCAAATGTCAAGTAGGTGTCATTAGAGGTCATTGTGGTTTTGAGCAAGTTTTGGTAGTTGAAGCACATTATTTGCGAAGGTGTTTGATTCAATTTTGCCAAAATGGTCAACGGTCACATAGGAATCAGTGGTTATTTGTTGATACATCCCATGAGTTTGGCCAAAGGACAAGTGGTTTATTTGAGGAAGTTCGTTGTAATAGCATTTTATTTACCACAAGAAATTGCTTGAGAGATTTTTTTACAAAATTGAATCTAGCTCAAGAGCTTTAAGGTGGCACATTACCTGCGGTTGTGGGGTGGTGTGTGTGTGTGTGTGTGTGTGTGTGATACACAGTTGATATTTTGGGGGAAGTTTTAAGCCGTATGGGGATGTTTCCCACAAGTAATTAATTGTATTAAGTTCTTAGAGACAGATGTCACCCTATGATTTCATTAAAGAAATTCACTGTCACCCAAAATACAGTGCAAGAAACCTGTCAAAGAAAAAACTGGTCATTTTGACGCTATCATAAGCAAACAAAATTCTATGAAAGACAGTCCATCACCCAAACTAGAGTTAAGAATAAAAAACAAAACTAACGAAGGGGGCATCGACCCTAATTTTTTTTTTGTGGAGCAAGCATTTCTGAGTTTTCTTAATTTCTGAATTCTCAATTTCACTCATTTACTTTTTATTACACCCAATCACATAGCAGAAACCTGCTATAACTGGTGAAAATGCTTATTCTATTCAGCAGGTACCTGTATAAAATGATCAATGTATAAACTGCATACAGTGCTATCCTATCACAATAGGAATTATCGCTTTATTCAGTAAAGCTTATTTAGGATTAAAATTCAATCACCTCCCCAGATCCTCCCTCGCTATAGGTAGTAGAAAAAAGCATATTTATAATGCATGTATCACAGGTCGGGGAATCCAACCATTGCCTTTTTGCCTTTTTAAAATAAATATAGTTCCAGTTTTATAGAGTAAAGGAAACATATAAGTCCAGGGTTGGAATTACGTGTGTACAATACTGTTAAGGAACAGTAACCTGTTCTACTGGTACCTGCTGCATTAGCACTGTATGCAGTGTATACATTGAGTCAGCTATAACAGGTTACCTGATGAATAGATTATCCAGTTTATAACAGGTTCCTGCTATGTGTGTATTGGGTTTTATTAGGTGAAAATCGGACATTCCGTTCCGATGCTACAGTTGATCAAAGTTGCATTGTACCCGAAGAAATAATATTTCTATGTTGTCTTAGGGTTTTTCAAGCAGCGGTATTTACCTTTTTATCTTATTGTTTTTCAAGCAGTGAATGTAAAAGAAATGACAAAATAAATAATTTTTGGCTAATTATGTTGATTATTTCCTGATATTTTGTATTTATAAATTAGCATAATTAATGTAGATAATAAATTTGGTAATTAAGCATTTAAAACAAAAAACATACATTTTATAAATAAATTAAGTGTTAGAGATTATGGCCCTTTATCTTTTTTTGCAATTTCGGCACTTGGAAATTTGCCCAAAAAAAATTGGCACTTCCCAATTGGTGTATGACCACCAAAATTGGCAACCAATGTAGGTTTATAATGCTCTGCAACTTATGGGAGGGATTTTTGATTTCTGTCTTACTTTTGATTTATAAGCTTCACAGTTCAAATCCAGCAAGAAAAATTGATTTTTTTCAAGAAATAGGTTGCCATGGCAACACGCAGATAAAAATGAAAATGTCTCCCCATTAGGTTGCACAGCTTGACACATGTAACTTACCTGGATATCAAACAACTGGTAAAAGACCCTATTAGTACTCCATTTTGGGGGGCAAATGTGCAATTTGCTTTACCCACATTCAACACATTTGACCTTTGACCCAGCTAATTTGCATATGAATAGAGAATTTACAAATAAATATAATTTTCTGAAACCTCAGTCAATATACTTTGTAATGATTACTAACAAGCATACTTCAACATTTCAAATAGTCCACACCCTCTTCAAAATAACACCTCAAATGAGGGTAGATGCCCCTTATTAACGACACTATCAGTGATTTTCCCGAAAGAGTCAAAATATTTCAAAATTCCAGGAATATCTTCAAAGTGAAGATTAAGTCTTGTAGAATGCCCTTAAAGGGCTTAGCAGCGATTTGCTATAATCCGAAACATCGAAAAAATCATCAAAATCATATTTTTGTATTTTGGTTACTGGCATGGATATGCAAACAAAACCTGCAAGATTTGGCTTGAAATCCGGCGTATTAACGACAAGGCAGTACTGTTTTTATCTGATTCTGTAATTTCTATACGTGCGTATCCAAATTCCGACTTGAGATAAAAAAAGCCTTTAAGCTTTCTCGGTGAGATTCCCAGATTTTAAGCGTGTGATATTGTGCACCATGATCAATTACAGTTTGACTTCAAAAACAAGTTGGTTGATCTTTGTTTATGCTGTGCTACTGTAAAACACAATCAGCGGTTTGTTAGAGAATTTGAGACGTCATCGCTGTAGGTCTATTTATGGGAGATGGTATGGACAAAAATTTTCTCAAATACAGTGTTTTCACTATTTGGTGGTTTGTTTCGACGTTAAAGGTCATGGCCCGATCGTAATAGCCTCGGCCCCAGAAGCTCCGATTTTCCCGAAGTGGTCAACATTTGGTATCAGAAGAAAGCTGCTATTTTTCTTCATTTACCCTGTGACTCTAGAGCTAAAGGATATTGGTTTGGAAGTATGAGCGAAATATGCTCCAATTTGGTGACCAATATTAATTTTACCACAGTACTCTATGGCCACCTATGGGGTCTTACAAAATCAAGTTTTTCGCTCTCAAATCAACAACGGATTGAAATATCAGCGTGAAACGTTACAGATGGGTTTGGAGTGAAGGTCAATCTATCAAGATGAAAACTTCATATCCTTAAATCGGGCCATCCCCCTTTAAAAGCAGGTATATGGAATTGTCCCCAACGTATCCCTGATTTATAAGTTAAAACGAATGCATTTCCAAATTTTTCGATCTCTCGCAATGTCGCTGCTAATCCCTTTAAGGGGGCATCTACCCTCATTTTGAGGTGTTATTTGAAAAGCAGGTTAGAAGTAGTTGAAATGTTGGAAGAGCTTGTTATATGTATTACAAAGCATATTGACTGTGGTTTTCAGAAAATTTAGTATTTGTAAATTTCGATACTCATATGCAAATGACTCTGGGGTCAAAGGTCAAATGTGTGAATTTGGGGTAAAGCAAAAGTGCACTTTTGCCCCCCAAAATTAGTACTAATAGGGTTTTTTTACCAGTTTCTGCTATCCAGGTAATTACATGGGTTCAAAGCTGTTGCAACCTAATGCCGGAGACATTCTCAATTTTAATCCGTGTGGTTGCCATGGCAACCGATTCTTGAAAAACTTCAAATTTTCTTGCTGGATTGACTTTGAAGGCTGTATAAATCAAAAGTAAGAACGATATCAAAAATCCTCCCTTAAGTTGTAGAGCATTATAAAATCTCATTTGTGCCAATTTGGTGGTTCCGACACCATTGGAAGTGCCAAATTTTTTGGGGGCAAATTTACAAGTTGCCGAAAATTGCCAAAAAAAAGATATAGGGCAATTAAGTTCTAGAAACACGTAATTAATTTTTTATAAATGTATTGCAGGTTGTGATTTGAAAAATGTCAAATTTATTATCTACATTTATTTATGCTAAAATTATAAATACAAAACATCAGGAAAATAATTCAACTAATTAGCCAAAAAATTAATTTATTTTGGAGTTTCTTAAATATCACTGCTTGCTGAAAAACAATAGATTAAAAAGTAAATATAGCTGCTTGAAAAACAATAAAGAAACATAAGAAATAGTATTTATTGCGTGGTACAATGCACTTTGATCAACTGTGCACGGAACGGAATGTCCGTTTTCACAATAAAAAAGGAAAAATAGAGCTGAACGTAGTGAGAATTCAGAAAGTAAGAAAACTCAGCTATCTGCTCCACCCCAACAAAAGATTGAGGGGTTAGATGCCCCTTAAAGCAATATTAGCACATTTTTTTTGAAGAGCGCCCACAATTTTTCAAAAAATTTGAGATGTTTTACAACGGTTGCATTGGTAACTGGTAGTAAACTATTACTGTGAATGGTAAAGCCTCTACAAGTCTATGTGTCACAAAAAAAGGAATTTTGTACTAAATCTTGTTCAAAAATTGTTGGAACACTTTGTGCAGATTTGGTCCCTCCCCCTCATTTCAATGTTGCATGAGCACGCACACTTGAGCAATCTCGCACCCTATTATTTTCAACACTGATTGGGAGGGGATGGGGGAGGGGAAAAGAAAGTTATAATTTACACTGCGTTGCAAGACCTATTATCTCTTTCCATAGCTGCCAATATTACAGGGTGTTCCAAGGACTTGGAACAAGATTGTAGAATAATTAATATCGGGACCCGATATCTATGAAATAGCCGGGAAACTATGCCATGTACGTATCTACTGCCTCATCTATTATTTTTTATTGTTCAGGCAAGTCAGTTAGAGGTCATTTCGTTGAGGTGGCACTATTTCAATGGACGGACATAAACTTACATTTCCCGCTCTGCCATAAGTACAATCTAGGATCCCAATTCTAATTACCAAAAAAAAAAAATCTGTAACCCCAATGGCGGTATGGACGGATTGCTTTTTCTCCCTATGGTATGTGAAGCTCTGGGGCGTTGAATCATATGGGACTACTATTGGTGTAGTATATCTATACTTGACGCAAGAAGGTGGCGACTTCAAAAAATCCATACCAGTCTGCCTGCATGGTAGGCACTTGGAAGCTAACGTGACTGTGGACCCAAACCTCACAAAACTCCATATCGGGCATTTAGGCGTCGCCCTAGAGCTTATCATATTGAGTTTGGCTACTCTAACTCATCTAGAAAAAAAGCTTCGACTTTTTGTGAATATGTTGTGCTTTTTTGACATTTCCCCACCCCCTGTCATACCCACGGGTAGGACCTGGGAGATGATTACTGGTTAGTAGGGGCTTATCCCCTCCTACAATATCCTAAGTTTTGGGCACTCTAGCTCATCTGAAAAAAAGTTATGGCAAAATGTGGACCTTTTGGTGAAATGTTTTGATCCTTTTTTTAACATTTCCCCACCCCCTGTCCAGAACTCAAGGGAGACCCTGGGGGATTGGATTACATGGTTAGTAGGGGGCTTGTGCTATCATACAATATATATCTAAGTTTGGTACTCAGCTCATTCTGGAAAAAAATTTATGCAAAATGTTTACCTTTTTGGGTGAATTTTGACTTTTTTGACATTTCCTCCCCCCCCTGTCAGACCCAGGGTAAGAGGACCCTGGGGAACGGATTACATTGGTTAGTAGGGGCTTGCCCTCCTACTCTACTATTTTGGGTACTCTAGCTCACCTGGAAAACAAGTTATGGCAAAATGTTTACCTTTTTTGTGTCCAGACACCACTAACATCCCTTACACACATCAACATTGCCATTATAAGACTGATTTTGCTACGCAATCCTCCAAAAAGCGCTCATTTTATGATAATACCATTGTTTGAGCATTCTCGTTTGCAGGTGTAATTTTCTAGACCATTACCACCCTACCCGGGGGCCACTCGTATCAAAGGTGGATTGTGATGACATACTAAGAAAACGTAAAAGGTATCTTTTTTCCAACAGGCGATGTAAACGCGCGTACATTGATTAGGGTGTCAAAAACGCAAATACGAAAAAAAGGGTATTTTTTTTGTAACCCGAAATTGTGATGTTACGCGAGCTCAAAATTCATCAAAAATATTGTATTTTTGGAATAACGCACCATGACAAAGCCCAGAAAGAGGGTATATATCACACCACGCATTGATTACATTTTTTACTGCAAAAAGGGACTTTGCTTATGTGGGAGCTAAAAACATCCACTAAAATGCTTGTTTAGGGTATGTTTTAGTCGGTGAATACATTGTTTAGGGTGCTTTCGTAGGAAAAGTCCATGTTCACTGCTCATATCCACCTTTGATACAACTGGCCCCCCGGCCTAACATAGCTGGGGCAAAAATATCATATTTTGAAAATTGGGGGCGCTCTTCAAAAATGGCTAATATGCTTTAAGTTACTGTTTGAACTGAAGAATTGAAGAAAAGAAGAAACCAGACTGAATCTCCATTCAATTTGTTGTTGTAGTAAGTGTCTGTACAGATCGATGTATGACTAAAATATCTGATTTTATCCTTATAATTTCTTTCATTTATCATTTGCAGGGTGAATTAGGATGCCTGTACTTGTTCCAAATATGGCAAAAAACTGATTTTTTTGATTTTCGGTTTCTTATTGTAAGCAAATCACTGATAGTGCCTAAAAAGTGGGATATTTATTCTAAGATATAAGTTATAAGGTCCCCGCGAGGCATAAAGCAGGTGCGGCACGCACACAAACGTGTGTGTGAGTGTGCAGTGCATGTGCTCATATGTGCAAAACCATTCTCAAACTGTGTAGGGTTCTAGTAACATGTTTGGTAACCATTTTTACCTATGTGCAGATTAAAGACACATCAGTGATTTATCAGAGAGTCAAATATTTGAAATTTACAGAATAGTTCAAATTGAGGGATAATTCATAGAATGCCCATAAGTTACTGTTTCCAACTGTAGAGTTCACAGGAAAGGAAGAAAACGGCATATTCCCACGATACGATCTCCTTGTCTCAATTACTGTGTTGTAGTAAGTGTCGACAGACAGTAATGACTAAACTAAGATTTTATCTTATTAGGTTGCTTTTGGCCTTTTCTTTGGTAAACAGTGTATGTTAAGGAATACTCGTTACGTGTTGCATACATGCAAAAATCTGATTTTTTAGATTTTTTTTCAATTTTCCTGATTTAGTCAAATCACTGATAGTGACTTTAAGTGTTTTATTTTGACAATATAGGGTCGAGGGTCATGTAATCATTAGAATTAAATTTGTGTACACTATCCAGTATAATTATTTTAGAAAATTAGAACTTATATTAATTTATGCTATTTTTATAGCAGTTTTGTGATTTACATGTAATTTTGTCATTAAATAATTGCAGCACAACTTTGTCTGTAACAATTTATATTATTTTTTAACAGAAGAGAAGAAAAGTAGAGCACAGGATATAAAAAAAGAAAAATATCTTCATCAATGTTATCAGGCATGTCATGAGTTTGGTGCCTGTTGGTGCAGTAGAGAAGGCACCGATAGCTTCAGTCGTATCCCGAAATTCATCTTTGCGCCTTCTTGTAAAAAATCTTCGAAGGCCGTGTTAGAAGCACCAGACAGTGTAACTACAAAAACATCAAATATGATAAATATGAATATGGTTTTTTTGATCATCTTTGCTTGATGCTTTGTTGTTTTTCGAGGTTTGCCAAAACATTAAGGTTCATTCGTACAGTTTCAGGAATCATATTTTTCTACCAAATGATCCCCTTTTACACTCTTTTTACCCATGACTTTTAACTACCAATAGGCCTCTGCCAGTAGACATGTATGGCAAGCCAAGGGTCCTAACGTATTGCAACATATTCATTGGTGAGAAAGTCACAACGCCTTGCAACATTTCTGTTTAAACACGCATTTCAAATGTCGCCCATCAAATATCAAAGAATTTCTGCGACGCATTCCCAAAAAAGACCCACAACACGTTAGCAAGGTATCTGGCAACGCGTGGTGGAATCTCACGTCGTGTTGCAGCCTTGCAACATTTTGCGTCTTCACAATGCCCGCGGCCCACACAAGTTGCCAAAAGTTGCCGAAACTTCACAAGGCGTTGGGAGTTGGCCAATCAAGAATGCAAAATTTCTGTGATGAGTTAAAAAAAAAAAACATACCCACAACACATTGCAAGTATCTGGCATGAAGGCCATAATGTTCATAACGTATGCACAAGCGTTTGAAGGTTGGCAACACATTGTGAGATTTATGTTTTTTTTTGATTGGCCGACACTGCAACGCCTTGCTGAAATGTCGACACGTATTGTGGAATTGTTCATTAAGGAATGGACTTTCTCACCATGTGTTGTATAGAATTCGCAATGTGTTGTTGTGGCCTATTTTTTAAATTAGGTGCGCATTCATCAGTCTTAATTAGCCGACCACCACAATGCATGTGAATTTCGGAACGCATGACACTTCTTACAAACCATTGCAGCAATTACGTTATGGCCTTTATGTATGGCTTGCGATAGACATGCACATTGTATACCCGTTAACATTTCAAGGAAGTGCCCCCTCTGGGCCTATAGACCTACCTCGGTATGTTTTGCCTGGATATCTATTAGACATCGCAGAGAGATGGAGTAGGGTGCATTGCTAGACTGTGCCACTGACTTGGTCCATCGGGGTCCATGCTGGTGCCAACACGCAGCATTCGGTGGGCCGTAGGATAGGTGTCCGATTCTATATATAGTGAAGGCTAGTGTGTAATGAAGCCTGGGAGGTTGGACCTGACATTGTTTTACTGAATATGCAACCATCTGTGACAAGTAAAAGTAGTTAAAGGTTTAGGAAATTTTGAGCTCCATATTCCCCTTCAAATCACATTCATGCATGTGGAAATTGCTCATTTTCTTACTGTAAAACTTCTTTAAATAACATCAGGATTCACGATGGCTTTCCAATAGTGGCTGAGAGGGATGATCCATGCAAACATATTAATTTATAATGGGGTTTTCTCCTCCGTAGTCTTTGTCATTTAGACTCAGTTTTTGGGTACTGCCTTAAGCCTAGGCCGAAGAAGACACTTAGGGATCACTTCGTCTCACGTTTGTTGTTGTAGTCTTTGTTAACATGGTTAATGTAGTCTGTCGTTAATGTAGTCTGTTGTTGTGAAAAGGTTCATTTTGCCTCTAATATCCACATAGGCCTACTTCAATGGATTTCAACAAAATTGATCATAGGTACAATGAGGCCGATGACCCCTCCCTCATTTTTTGACAAGGTCAAAGGTCCCCCCACCCGCCACCCCCCGCCCACCTCACCCCACCCCCCCCCACCCCCCCCCGAGCCCCCCCCACCCCCCCACACCCCACAACCCCCCCCCCCCCCCCCCCCAAACCCCCTCCCCACCCCCCCCCCCCCCACCCACCCCCCCCCCCCCCCCCCCCCCCCCCCCCCCCCCCCCCCCCCCCCCACCCACCCCCCCACCCCCCCCCCCCCCCCCCCCCCCCCCACCCCCCCCCCCCCACCCACCCCCACCGCCCGCCCCCCCTCCCACCACCCTCCCCCCCCCAAAACAAACAAAAAAACAAACACAAATACCCCCCCCCCCCCCCCACCCAAGAAAAAAAACAAAAATTATTTTACAAATTTATTTTTTTTTTTTTTTGTGTTTTTTTTCTTTTTATTTGGTGGTTGTTTTTTTTCCAACCCATCCCCCCACCCACGCCACGGCCGCACCCGCCCCCGCGCATACCCCCCCGCCCCCCCCCACCTCCCCCCCCACCCCCCCCCACCCCGCGCCTTCGCCCCGCCCCCCCCGCCGACCCCTCCACCGAGCCCCCCCCTCTCCCGGCCGTACCCACCCCCCGCCAACCCCCCCCCACTCATCCCCCCCCAGAGCGCCCGCCGCCCCCACCCCGCCGGCCCATCCCCCCCCCACGGCCCCCACACCCCCCCCCCCCCCCGCCCGCCACCCTCCCACCCACCCGCAACGATCCCCACCCCACCCCCCCCCCTCGAACCAACCCCCACCCCCCTCTTCTCCTCCCTCCCTTTCCCACCCCACCCACACCCCCACCCAAGGTCATGTGAGGTCAAGTTGTAAGATACAACTGGAAAATATTAAAATTGCCTAATTGAAAAAGTTGAAAGTTAATTGGAACAAACTTGTTTATGGATAGCAAACATTTGTTAACTGAGGTCAAAGGTGACATGTCAAGGTCATAGGAGGCATATTGTAAGATAGGCTGAAAATTGCACAATTACTAGCAATTGAAAAGTTGAAGTTAAATTGGAACCGAATGGATATTACATGCAAACCCTCCATTTGTTTATGAGGTCAAAGGTCACTCTCAGATCACAGATCATCTCATTTCACAAACACAATGGCAGGTGACACCACCTCTGTGGGAGTTACCAAGTTGGTCTTTAAACCAATTCCCACCCACCCACCCACCCACCACTCACTCACTCACCCACTCACCCCACCCACTCATTCGCACCCTCATTCACGTCACATCACCCACCCACATACTCCACCGCCCCCCCATTCCTGCACCCACCCCTCACTCCACCCCACTCCACACCACTCCCCCCACCCACCCATGGTCCACTCTCGCCCACCCACTCACTCACCCACCTATATTGCACTCACTCACTTACCTCACAGCACACCACTCCTAACATCACTCAGAGTATTGTTGGGGCTTATTTTTTTTAAAAACTTTCACCATAGGGCCTATTTTCCCCCAATTGGACTTGGTCCAAGGAGCAGTGGCGTAACATGCGGGGGCAGGTTCCTCCACCCCCCTGACGACTTTGGCCGGGAAAAAGTTTCTCAAATCATGCTTAAATCAGCCGATTTTTAGCCCTCTGACCGGGAAAAATGGCCTTTTGACCCCCTGATAGGGAAAATTGCCCAAGACTGGGAAATTGCCCCGCAGATCGGCAGAGCCCGTTCCTGACGGCCACTGCCAGGGACCTATTCAAATTGCGTTTCCTGTGGGTGGGTGGCAGGTAATATCAAAATGTGGTCAAATTTTAAGGGTCACAAACTTTCCTTATTGAATCCCTTGACATTCCATGAATTGATCCGACATTCCATGCTGACTCACCACGCCCCACCCACCCACTCACCTCACTCCACTCCCCACCCACCCACCCACCCCCCACCACCACCCACCCACCCACTCACTCACTCACCACTCACTCACTCACTCACTCCCTTCACTCACTCATCTCCCTCACTCACTCACTCACACTCACTCAACCACTCACTCACTCACTTCACTCACTCACTCACCTCCCTCCACCACCCACCCACCTCCCACCCACCCACCCACCCACTCAGCTCCCTCACTACTTCACTCACTCACATTCACTCACTCACTCACCACCCAACCCAACCCACCCACCCACCCACCGGGGCCAAAATGTTTAAAAAAGGGAACGTTCATCATCACCGAAAGGGCCTATTCCCATTCCACCCCCCCCCCCCATTTAAAAAATTAGTCAAATCGGGTTCCAAATTTATTCATAATGTTTTTCCATTTATTTAATGCTTCATGAGTAAATGGCCTTGGACCATAATGCTCCCGGAGCATAATTTCGGGCCAAACTCTCATAGAAGCTTCCACAGGCCTAGCCAAAGCGACGTACACACACGTACAGAAAGCAAATAAAATGTACACCAACATGACACAATTAATTTCACAAACTTAATATTGTCCGGTGGCTTAAACTGTTCTAAGCATGCATTGCATGTCAATCCCAGCTGAAGTTTGATAACCATTTACCATGCAGTCTGCAACCATGATACCGAGGCCGGCTAGCTATGCTATGTGTTCAGTCTCACAGACCTATGAGCCTGGCTCCCGTCCCTGGCCAATTCCAGGGTCCCGTATCCGGGGACAGAAACCCCATTTGACGAGCGAGTACTCCTGGTTCTCTGCTATTTACTCAGAAAAAATGCACTTGCCTTGAGTGGCTACCGAATCGATCTGCTGTTGCTAGGTCACTGTCCACGTGTCATACGCGCTGATAGCTCCCCCCCCTTTTAACAACCAGGTGGTACAGCGCTCGTCAAAGGGTTTCTGTCCCCGATATAGTCGGGGGTATCTCGTTATTTTAATCCTCCTTGGGTAATCATGGTATACAATTAGATACAGGATACACAACACATGCCGATAACTCGATAAAATTAACATGATCCCCTATAATGGATAAACAAAATATCCACATTCATCGGCAATTAGGGCGTCACATATTTTGTTTTGAAATCTTACTTCTTCGCCTTTATAATGCCCTAATTTAACCTTATTTGCATTACTTTAGACCCCGCTTTAGACATGTTATGTTAGAGAGACCCAACATTTGAGAGCCCCAAACCACGCGTGGCGTACAGGCAGACGTCTGTTTGGATTGCCCGAAAAGCGGAAATGTAGTCTGCGCGTGCGCGACTTTACAGTGCGATGGCATGACACACGCAAAGCATAGGCGTTTTTTGTTATAACATGAACGCTCGGAGTAAATCACAATACCACCCGCTAAATCTCATATAATACATAGATAACCTAAAAATCAGAAAGGTAATTCCTCACTAATGTATTTAAAAACCAGCAACAACAAACTATTATCGATCTTCTAATTGACATAGGACGTCAGAATAAAACAAATTGGTATCGTAAAGAGCTCTGAATAAGTACCATCTTTTGATGCTTTCGTGTGAAATTACAAATGTTCATGAATGCATGGTCACTGTAAAGTCTCTTTTAAAAAAAAAAACCGAGCAAAATACGCACTCACTGACGTTTCCTGTGTAGTGTAACCCTTCTTCTGTATGATGGCAGCATCAAACCTCACTCGCCGCAATGGTTTTGTTACCTTCGATCTTCGCTTGAAGTGGCGGCAAGTTATCACTCAAATTACGATGTTTTGAATGTGTCGATCAACATCAGGTAAGGGCTTTGGTCCTTTTGGTGTTAACGTAATGGCGGGAAATTGGTAATTCGCGGTAAAACTGAACACTCCTCAACTCCTTGGTTCAGGTGGTCAGATGAAGGATATTTAGAGCCCCATATACCCGTCCTAGTGATGCTATCATGCATGCTAGTCTTTAGTATATAATATATTCTGTAAAATTTATAAGAACATATTGGTGAACTGGATTCCCATGAATGTTAGGCCTAGTCCTAGTTAGGCCTGGGTAGGGTATAAATCAAAATGAAATGCTATGGGAAATATGCCCAGAAGAACTTGTTCATTTGTTGTGTGTGTGCGGTGTCCCTGTGTGTGTACCCTGATAGCCCCCAGTCCAGCCTGCCTACTCTCAGCTAGCCTGCCCAAGCCTAGGCTACAAAATTACATTTTTCACTCACCAGTGGGGCATTTGTTTATTTAATCAACAGCCGGGCGTTTCTTTACTCCTCAGTGTTGAGGAGTAAAAAAAAAACCTCTGAGTTTGGGTGTTGATGGAAGGATAGTTAGCCCCCTATACCTTCATAGTGAGGGAGTCAGACTTTAATATATTCTGTAATACAGCATATTGTGGGGACGATGCCCTTGGACATAGCCTAGGCCTGGGTATGGTATAATCAGGAGTGAAATGCTATTGGAAATACTGCCAGAAAAAAAATTGTTGTGTGTGTGTGTGCCATGGGCATAGCCTAGTCTATAGCCATCAGCTCCCAGTCCCAGCTAGCCTAACCTATAGTTTGTGTTCATGTCTTGCACCTTTTATGCTCACAGCCATGATCACGCGTTATCCTGGGAATCAAAGCATGATACGCGCGCGAATAAAGGCGCACGATCGAACGCCCTGTGGGACGCAACCATGTCATGATGTCACCTTCAACTTGAAGATGACACACATATAATTAATAGTATAGCCTAGCCCAAATTTAATCCCCTATCCCCAGTCCCAGCAGAGCCTAGCCTGTTCTAGCCCTGCCCAAGCCTAGCTACCAATAGCATTTTTTTAAACCAGTGGGGGGCTTTTTTTTACTCCCCAGTGGGCACTTGTTTTAAATTTTATCCTTCACTTAGGGCTTTTTATTTACTCATCAGTGGGGCACTTTTTACTCACCTTGCATGGGGCATTTTTTTACTCATCAGTGCCACATAGTGGGGGGGGGGGGCATTTTTTTAACCTCCTCCATGGGGCCAAAAGTACTCCCATGGAAGCAGTTATTTTTTTTATTTACTCACCAGTGTAGCAGTTTCTTTTTTATTTACTCCCCAGTGGGAGCAGTTTTTTTTATTTACTTCACTCAGGGAGCAGTTTTTTTTTTATTTACTCACCATTTGGTCATTTTTTTTTACCATCAATGGGGACAATTTTTACTCACCAGTGGGGCAATTTTTTTATTCACAGTGCCCAGGGGATTGACTTTTAGAGAGTGAAGAGCATAAATAGCCACCTACACTCTCCTTAAGCAGTTTTGTAGGAGAGTGTTGGGATTCTCTCTATCCATGGCCGTAGCCGGGGGGCGGGGAGGGGGGTGGTGGGGAAGTGCGTTGCGTGGGTGCATTACCTACGACAATCTCCACAATTCCCAAAAGGTCCACAAAATTTTATGTGTGCAAGCGCAGCGAGCTAGGAAAAAATAGGGGTTTTTAGCTTTTTTTTGGTCAAAAAAGGCATCTTTTGATAAAGGTCAACACTTTTTGCCAATTTACACACCCTTTTTTTGAAAAGGTCCACATTTTTGGAAATCCCCCCCCCCCCCCGGAAACAAAAAAAATCCTGGCTACGGGCCTGGCTCTACTCTGAAATAGTGGTTGAATGCCGAATAGCTCCCCCACAGCTCCCCCTGTAGACCAGTGAGAGCTTTTTAACGAGGCAACCGATCTATTTTAAAAGTCAGTCCCTGGATAGCTATACTGCCATTTATCTTCTGCGAGTCAGTGACGTCACACGGCGTTCTGACATGTTTTGATATATTTTTCACCTGCGCTTTATACATGCGCGTTCCGTACGTAACGCTTCGACTCTTTACCTTACACACTCAAGTCACTGACTCGAAGGTAAAAACCATATAACATTAAAAAAGGTTGCTTTTCATAAATTGGACAAAAAAACATGTCCACTAGTCATGTTTTAATGAACCCTAATTCCTAAATCCCCAAACCTAATACCCCGTACACTCGGGTTATAAGCCACCTTCGGTATAAGCCCACCCCACGTTTTAAAGACAATACGGTGCTGCATTACAACTCGGGTATAAGCCTAGTTGGTAATTTTAGCATTCAGGAAACCAATAGTGGGGCCCCCCCCCCCCCAATAATTACCAGACAAAATCTCAATTTTAAAAACTTGGAACTATTCCTGAGCCATCAAGTAAATGGCCAATTGCATTGGGGTGGCTTGTTTACTAGAATTACCTGAGGAATGTGATGTGAAATTAACTTCTTCCTCAACAAAGTGTACATAAAATGGTAGTAATCTGGTGGATATATGCTCTTGAAATGATTTTGCATTTTGTATTTGATATTTGCTCCCAGTCTAGATTTCCTACCCTAGCCCCTCCCCCGGGTATAAGCCCACCCCAATTTTGAAGTAAAATCTTCCTTTTTGTGGGTGGGCTTATACCCGCAGTGGTCGGTAAATACAATCACATCAGACAAGGATACAATTTTACTTGATTTTTTTTATTACTTACTTAATCCAGATTATTGAACTTTTGCAATGCAAACCATCATTTTTGTGCAGGGAGATGAATTTTGACAAATAATCCTCTAGTAACATACAAACTCAAATTATTAAACAACATTAAATTAATTCCCATCTATTTGCTGTGCTCTGCTGTCTGGAAATTAAAATTGAATTGTATTGATGTAGTTTTAAAAATCACACTTTTTGCCATTTACATTATGCTTGTCCCCATACAAATCCTTTGTGGAAACAAGCTAAGCTTTAATTTCTCTTCTATAGAAAATTAAGACTGTTGTAATCCCGGGGGGGGGGGCACTCACCTATGAAATTGGTGTTCAAGGCTCACACTTCCAAACCCTGGGGCTTCGGTGACGAGGACTGAAAAAAATAGTGGTCTTTGGGGTGAGAGACCAGCCAAATTGCCCCCCAAATGGGGATTTCAGAGTGAAAAATTTGGCAACATGTTTGAAAAAAAAAAGGTCTTGGGGTGAGGTTTTTGGCAAATTTCTAAAAAATGAAGGTTTTGGTTAATATTTCAACATATTTTTTCAGGATATACATTACCCCGGATTAGCCTCATTGAAATAATTCCCTGACACCACAACCACAGCTATTTATCAATGACTGTGGATACGCTAAGTAATCCTACCTCAAAACGACTATCTGATTCATTTCAACTCTGGAATTGAACAAAATATATTTTCAAAATCTCGAGTCAGCCTTAGTGGGGTTTACTTAGACTTTTATTATTCCCATATATAGGCTTCCTTAGGTTTTCGTTTATCTAGACCATATACCATGAAGACTGTAATGGCTCACGATGATTAATGGGTCCACCCTCTAGGTCAAATTGCCAAACCAGTGGAAATAGAAGATAAGCAACAGATATTTTCACCGCACATGACTGAATCATTGGGTGCTTCCATAAGGTGACGGGAGTTTTTCATACCTAAGTCAGGAGTTTCCTAACCTTACCCATCTCACACTTTTTTCTGATACCCATAATTTGGAAACCGCTTCTGGAATATAGCATAATAGGTTTATTCTGTAATGTTTCTGAATCTTTATAAAGTGTCATATGGTCAGGTTACGAACCCCTACTTAGTGAACCATCTGCCCCTTTCCCTCCAAATTCAGAAGAAGGGTCAGAAAAAAAGTGGGTGATTTGGTCATCTTATGGAAACCCCCCTAATGAGTAGTACCCATGGCAGACTGTTAGTTGTAATCGATGCCAAAAAGGGCTTGTAAGTTGGTTTGTTTAGCAGCACCAAGGGGGTATGTTTTCCCCACCTTGCCAGATGTGGATTGCATTAGTGACTACTGGGTCCAAAATTGTACATAATACTGAATTCTATACCTCTACTGCCCACCATTATTCAAAAGCGCCGCTCTTTGATTGGTTGTTGACTGCCATTAGCTGCAATAATGGGTGCGATACGCTCTTAATGCGTGATGCAAGCGCACATTCTTTCAGCGCGCCCCCATAACTATAAGCGCACCACGTGAACATTTACGCAGAGAAGACAAAGCGCGCGCTCTAAAGACGTAAACAACCGTTATGTTTTTAGTAAGACAATGACCAGTTTTGGGGCATTTTTTACTTCTTACGGTAATAGAATAGAAATAAAGGGTGCGATGGTCATGTTTATGTCGAAACAAGTGTCCTCGGCAGTAAAAACATTTTAAATGGGTATCGCTTCGCCTTAGCCTTATTTAGGTTTTGAATTGCTCGGACAACATTATTCTACATAAAATCATGACCATCTTACCCTTTATTTTCTTAATTCTACTAGCTCATTTACAAAATCGGGGGGGGTGGTCCCAAAAGTGATCAGAACAAGCACCTTTAATTAGAAAAATAATTGTCTTTTTTTCAGTTAAAACAAAAAATTATTAATATGGTTCTTCTGTGAATCAATTTTACAAAATCTTGGAACTTACATGCATAGCACTGGGATTAATGATAGGTACACTTAACATGAAAATTTTGAGTGTTTGTGAGATTGTAGCTTGTACTCAATAAACAATACAAACTTCTTTCATAATTGTTTTAAAGGGGCATTTCGTGATCATACATTCATCTCCCCCAACTTGCCAAAAAAAAAGTTGAGCTTTTTATTATCATCTGACCGTTTGGCCTCCTAAGTATAGTATGTGACGTGTGCATGCCTAATAGTAATAGAGCTAATATATGTGCAGAGATTGGAAGAAATTCATAATTTTGTATTTTCTGTCTGTAACAGACGAAATTTTCAACACAGTGGGCATAATGGGGCGGGGGATACGAAAATTGTTCATGTATCAAAAAAGTACCAGCAGAATCGCCTGAAGTAACACTTTCTCATTGATATATAAAGAATTGCAAATAAATATGAGGTACTCAGATACAAAATGCACTTTAATAATTTGGCATCCCTGATTTACAATCATTGAACACTGACGCGATGTAATTCTTTTTATGAGAGACTCTTACATTAATTTTTTGTTTGCTAAGTGCTGCACGTTGTGCAGGGGCAGCTCAGGGAAAATAATAGAAGGGCCAAAATTTTTGTGTTTTTTAACTCATATTTGAAAAAAAAAATGTTTTATGCATTATTGCTTAAAATAGGAGGGGCTATACATGGGTCATTTTTCTTTTCATTAGGGATGGTTCGTTGTATTAATATTCCTATCTCGACGTGAAATGACAAAATGTTTGCTTTGGGTCCAAGAAAAAAATACCTGTGAAGATAATTAGAGGGGGATTTCTCTCAAATCACACTCTCACACACAATTAAAGAACATGACACAAGAGGGCGCTGCACACTTTTTTCTTGGACCAGAGGTAAAAAATTTTTATTTTATGTTGAGATTGGTATAGACTACCAAAAAACCCAGCCCTAAGTAAAAAAATAACAAACAAAAAAATTTTGACCTCCGTATAGCCCCAATCCTAACTTAAAACCATTTTTGAACCTATCAGGGGGTACTCCCCGTGCCGCCCATGAATGTGTGTATGTACATGTAGCTGGCAAAAAAAGGTAGGACAGTTTTTGCAGTTCAAATGGGTTTGGTATGTCCAATTCAAATTTCTTAAAATTTTCTAGAACAGGATGGGGAAAACACCCTATCCTCCCTGAAAACACATCAAAAATCAAAAAATGCTGTGTTTTTTTAAAATATTATATTCCTTGTGGGTCTTAGAACAATCAAAACTGGGATAGTTCCAGTGCTAGTAGGTAAGTTAAATGTATGCTTCGGATTGTATTGTGATCATTGGTGGCACTTTTCTCAAGTTTCTGGTATGATATGAATTCCCTGATGTAAGTTGTAACACCACAATCGGGAATAATTCTCCATCTCTGGAGGAGATGTGTTTTCAAAATTTGTGGTGGATGTGCAAGTACAGACCTAGGGCTGGCCTTGCATTGATTTTGTTTTTGTTTTTTTGTCGGCAGGAACACGGGAGTCGAAAGCAGGGCTCACACATTGGAAGAGCACCTCACTTTGAAGAAATTTCTGGCAATTGGGTAGAGCTAATCTCCACAATGGATGCAGATCCTGGGGGCAAGGCACATCTACTCTCAGGTCACCCGGGGAAACAGACACCAATGGCACAATGTCCCTACATGTATAGAAAAAAAACAAATATATGAAAGTTACTTCAAAATATACATCAAAAAATTAAAATACGATCATTACAAAATTTGAACCCATTCAGATAAATCCAGTCCTTACCACCCACTCCCCAAAACAGTATTCTTGTTATGCCCTGAATTTCAAAGAGTATTCCATGTCAGAGATCAGCCAAAAATATTGTTTTTTTTTCATGCGGGTCGATTTTAGTAAACCACACCATCCAAATTTATACATTCATTGAAAATTTCCCTATACAATGGCCCAATATTATAACTCATCCCTGAAACTCCAGATTTATCGCATTAGTAAAAAAGGTTGGTGAGTATTTATCAGAGGGTATTGGGTCACTAAAACCAAGATGAAAGTTTTACATTTTTAATTGGTCATCCCCCCTCAAAAACACCACAAAGTTCCACTTGTGTGATACGAGGCCAGCAGAGTAATGACATGCACGAACGTTACTATCGTTGGAGTAATAATTTCTTGGCAGTTAACAGTAATAATAGGTACACCCGCTTCCCGCCAAAACGGCGCCCACTGGTTGCACGCAGACGCAGTTACACAACAAGAATTATGACTCAATATAGCAAAAACAATACTTTTATTCATTTTTAAGGCAAGCACAGATAAACATTTTTTTTCAGAAGGAAACACGGCTGATCAGATTAAAAAAAAAAAAACAGGTTCTCGTAGCCCTCCATCTAATTTTGGGATATGGTCAAATGTTTTCATAAACGGTGCATATTTCTCATCCTTATCTTTACATGATGATTTAAAATTTAGTTCAGCAATCCTTGTGTGGCGGTTAAAATGCTTCATTTCAAAGCTATTTTTTGTGCACGATCATGAACAATGAGACAGAAACTGTTTTCTCGGAACTTAAATTATTCAATCAATTTGAGTTACGTCAACTTCAATGCGGGACTGACCTTGTTGTCCACCAGTTGTGTTGTCAACCAGCTTTGGCAGGTTTGGAAAATGTTGAGCCGATGAGTCTGGATTGATAGCAAATGCATATGATGGCAGTTACATGTAGCTTGCTTTAGCATGAATGCAGTTGCTTAGGCCTGCTGATTTATTGTTGATCTTTAGAATTGGTAGCCCATGTGTGTGGATGTCTGGAAAACTCAGGTAAAATCATGATTCAGATCGTGTGAATGGTCTCGTTGCGTCGTGTTGTATAGCTACAGACGGCGGTACATATGTTACACACAAACTGAGGTGTGGTCTTTTTCGGCAACTCTTCAAAAATTTTGATCACCGAGATTCGTCTCGATCGATTTACGTATTTGTCGTATCAGCAAAGCGTACAGAGTGAATAAGTTGCTGTAACATCGATTACGACGTCATCTGTGGCCCTACTGAGTAAAGTTTGGTTTTTCGATCAGATATTACTGAAGAAGAATGGTTTGTTACTCTGCGGTCAATCAAAGTAATCAAACCCATGTGCTTTCCTGAAAAAATTTTGTTACGTTCTAGAGCCTCGTTCACTGTGAAAGAAGAGAAAATATTAAATGAGTCTTAAAAAAAAAAAAAGCATAGGGCCTACGCTACGCAGAAATCCTTTTTTTATTGCAGATTTAGACGCATTTCCCCGGTTGCTTCGCGACCAATTTGTTTTTGTCCAATGACCAGTTAAAAAACCAAATAGGCCTAGTATAGGTATACTCTTGAAAACATTTTAAAAAGAAAGAAAAAAATGCGGGTAAATACGTATTTTTACACACATACCATCTTGAGTATTTGGATATTTCACTGTGAAAAGCGCTTCCTCTTTAAAAAAAACTTCCAATTAGGCATAATTGAATTCTAGTACATAGGCCTATCACTCTAAGAATCTAGAATTTCGCGGTCTCAGCTTTCGCGCTCGCTAGGCCTATATTACAAAGAATATAAGCTGTGGGCCGCTTTGCCTTTGACCTTTGCATTATGCCTTTTGACCTCATCCAACATTGAGGGGGTGGGATCCCGTGGTATAGGCCTATGATACAAGTTTGGTTCCACTTCCAATTGAACTTCAAAAAATAAAAAAAGTAAAATTAAAAAAAAAAAAATAACATTTTAGTGACCCACACATACCAACCACGCACAAACGGATTGTACGTGGTCCTCCATGCAGCTATATAGCTGATGGCGGCCCACAAAAAAGGTGCGGCAAGAGGTTTCTTAAACTTGTCCTCTATATGGAACCCAAGGTTATTCAACGAACCAAAATAGTTCTTTAAACTGCTGTATAGCACATTTATGGTTCTGTTAGGAACTTTTTGGGTTCTCAGATTTTTTAAAGAACCATTGTAGGGTCCCATTCTTTAAGATTCCAGAGGACAAAAAGGGTTCTAAAGCCGTTATTTTTTCTTAGAGTGTATAGGGGGTGGCTATTATGGTCTATAAAGAGTAAAAGTAATTATATTATCAGCCTTAATTGGATCGTGTTAGGCCTAATTCAAGTGATAAAACGCAGGCGACGAGATTCAGCATTTGTTTGTGAATTTAAGGTGCCATTCTGATCATAGCTATTTATTTTGTTTATGATTCATTCGGCCCGTAGGCCAGGAATTATGTGGGGGGGGGGGTTGCGGATTTGCCAGTAGCGGACTTTGGCGCACCCAACAAACCAATTTTTTTCGGCCGCTGCGGCTCGCAGGTTGACCCAAACTTTTTCACCGTCGTCTTGCCAAATGCTGAAAAGACGGGGGGGGGGGGGGGGGGGGGGGGGGGGGGGGGGGGAAATGGGGGGGGGGGGGGGGGGGGGGGGGGGGTGGGGGGGGTGGGGGGTTATAACATCAGCCAGCGTTGAAAAAACAGTTAAATAACATCACCTATGCGTATTGTAATGGATTAACAGCGACACTAGTATTAATATACCATGCACCACAAACCCCTTAAAAACAACCAAATTTCGCAAAGCCACAAACTTTAACTTGGCAAAACGGACCTTCAGCATGGGAAAGGCGACCTTCAACATCCTAAAGCGGCTTTTTCATTTTTTTTTGGGGGGGGTCCGTCGCACCCCCCACCCGGCTACTGCCCTGGGATTCATTAGATATTTTCAAGAAAAGAACAAAGGTTATTAAAAATTTCGGTTGATTCTGATGTTGCGTTTTCTGATGATATATGAGCGAATTCGTGCTGTCCCATAGGCCAACTGTGTTTTTTTTTTTGGGTTTTAATTTCTGTCCGTTTAAGGAAGAAAATACACAACTAGCAATTGCACGTAGTATAGGCACATGTACTATACTTGGGTAGTGTAAACGGGTTCAGAGATATAAAATATCATTTCTTTGAGGTTTAAATCGGGGGACGAGGTGTTGATACACCGAAGTGCCCCTTTAATGTAAAAATGGGGCGAAATTTTTCACATGTTTTTACATAATATAGAAGTAAGGCTTTATACACACCAGGTTGTATAATGGGATCAGAAACATTTTTGAAGACATAACTAGAGTCAAACTTAAAGGGGCACTTTGTATTCTATACCACCTTGGCGTTTTGTTTCAAGTTTCAAAAAGGGCATATATAGCCTATTTGCCAAATTTCGTTACTTCACTTCATGAAGGAAGGACTAAAATTTTAGTAGGGAGGCTAGGCCTACAGTCCAGCATATAGACGGCTGTGGTTTATGTTTGTGTTTAATATAATGGACAGAAATATTACATTAGGACATATATCACGAAAAGCAACCTTAGTAATAGCTGAGCCATTTTTTGTAACAACATATAGGTCTACACCGGGATTTTTGTTTCTTGGGGGGGGGGGGGGGGGGGGGGGGGGGGTTAGGGCAGAGTATCGGAAAAAATACAGTTATAGGGTGTTAAAAGATATTTAGCCCTTTTACTGGATAAAAAAGATAAACTTGTCACTTTTACATCAGGTAGAAGAGCCAAAACCCGCATGAAAAGCAGATATCTAATTTTTTTTGGTTGTAAAATCGAAACTTACCCTATTCTACACTGTTGGCTATGGAAATGACAAGTTTGCAAAACAGGTAATAAACTTATTATGACGTATTTCTTTATTGTTGAAAGTGAGTGTAAAATGTCAATTGACAATTACACTTAATCATTGGCCCCAGAAGGGTCGTTTTAGTAGGGCGCTAATATTAACACTCTTATAGAAAAAAGGTGTATAACAAAAGAACTTATGTCCGTATATATATAGCATATGCTATACGGCTCTATAATAAACTTAAAAAGTTAGAAGAATCTTTAAAAAAAAAATAGGCTTTCATTTTTGTTGTTAATATTTGAAAGCTTGGCCTATTTATATATATAAAGTAACGAAAAGGACAAGTGATAACCCTTTGGTTCAAAAGAATTTCGTGTGGCCCAAGAAAAATGCATTTCTGTTCTATCAAAGAAATAAATATAAGTCAGCCTCAGCCGGGATGTTGTATAGCTTGGCTTCGCAAGCTCATTTGTGTCTATCACTCAGGCGCGTAGCCAGGCCCGTGGTTCCGAGGGGGGCAATTTCCCGCTAGATGCAACAAATGTCCTGATCACAGCAAAAAAAAAAAAATTTCCTGTCGCAGGGCAAAAGATCCGAAAAGGGGCTGATTTAACATGAATACCCTTGTTTTATTTTCCCGATTTCCCATCCGAATTGTTCAGGGGGGCGGCACTCTGCCCCCCCCCCCTTTGCCCCCACCTGGCTACGCCACTGCTTTTTTTTTTTTTTTTTAATATTTTTATGTTTTATTAACATACCGTAAAGGGTTCCGAGATTTAAGATAAGAAACCATTTTTCTTGGTCAAAGAACCTTTCTTGAGTTCTAATAAAAGAACCGAATGAAGATTCATCAGAACCCTATATATTCTTAGGTGCTGGTTGCACAGGGCATGCTAAGGCCAAAGGTTCAAAATGATAACTATCTCAAAGTCGGGGGAGAGGACGTGATGTGGATCACGAATTCCCTTTCAATAACTGTCAATCTCGTCCTGGGGACACATTTTTAGGATTCTTTGACTTGGTTGAAACTTGTTCAGCTATCTGGGTTTTTTGGGTAAAATATAACAGGAGATGATATACTATTATATGTTTGACAAATGAGGGGCAAAGATCAATAACTTCTCAACACTCTGAGAAAAGTAACTAACGATTCGACTTTTTTTGTCGTATGCAACCTTGTTTGTTTTCTAAAGAAACATTTGGCCCGTTTTCAAAAAGGTGTTCAGCGCGATTTTAAGATAAGCAGAACAACGTTAATATGTGAGATAAACGTATTGCTTAAGTAAACGCAATTCCAGAAAGGAGACAAGGATTTAAGGTTAACACGCAATTTAAATCCGCCAAAATGCATCGAAATTAAAACTAGTTACGGGGCTAGTTTAAGAGTGATTTTAGGTGTGTTTCCGTCAAGTGCACGGCCCATTGCACTGTCCATTTGACAACAGCAATGGTGCCTATACGTTCTCGCCAGTTGGTGTATCGACTAACGCTACGGAAATCATGATATGACTTTGTGCGCTCTTCAACCATTAAAAATACAATAGGGCCTTTCATACACCCCTCAAGTTAGCGGTCTTAAATAACAACGATGTTACTTGTGTTTTTGTTCCCCCCCCTAAAGCTTCGTTAAGCAAGCAAATGGTTAAAAATATTTAAACGCGTTTTTTTGCTTAAACGCAATTTTAAAAAGTACGGCGATTTTTTTAAGCTAAAAACGCGTTTAGCTAAACAAAGTTTCTGGATACGGGCCTTTATGTTTTAGGTTTTAAAAAAAAAATATTTCAAGCAGGGGCCGTACGTACGCAGATTTATTTGGGGAGGTGCGAAACTTAGAAAAAAGTGGACCTTTTTTGGTTATAAAAGTGGACCTAACCCCCGTAAATTGTCATTTTTTTTGGACCTTTTTGGACATCTTATCACAAAAAAGTGGGTTTTTTGTTCATAATTTTCTAAAAATTTTTTACTTGTTATAAAAAACACACACAGTGGACCTTCTTGCCTTTTGTGCGAATTTGTGTACGGGTCTTGTCTCAGAGTATAGTGTAACTCTCAGAATAGTTTAGAAACCTTTTTTGGCGAGAAAGAAAAGGTTACAGAACCATAGGTTCTTTTAAAAAGGTGTACTAAGGCTAAAAATGGTTATTGAAAGTCGCGGAAAAGAACCGAAATGGTTCTTCACAGGTTACCAACTTGTTTTGCTTTCTTTAGGCAATGTAGAATATAGAAATGGGTTTGAGTCAGTTTCGAACATTTATCCGTAATCCATATGGAAAAAAGAGACCCGAAAAGAGCGCAAGCCTGCATCCGTCTTTATGGTCTTAGAAGTCCCAAGTGAGAGGGCAGAACAGCGCACAGTGTAAAGAAGAATGAAGCAAGATTTTGGAATTTCTAATGATTGAAACTAACACTTACTTTTCAATATTCAGGAAACTTGACCTTTTGCCGCCAAAAAAAAACAAAAGAAATTAAACCAGAAACAAAAGAATGTGTGGAGAATGTGTATTGTCTAAGGAGAGCTAAAAATAGTATGCCTTGGATACAATGAAAAAGTGGGTACAAATTTTCAAGCGGCCATAACGCGGTCATAGTTGTACATTTTTGGAAAGATTTTTCGGTGCCAGAAACCTAACGAAATGCAACTTAAAGAGGTGGAGGTGTGGATGGTTTACTTTGTTCTCTTCGTGAAATAGAAGGTGTATGAGGGTTTCCTTTTTTGAGACACCCGGGATAGGTGCAGAGCACATAATGTGCACAAGAAAGGCAGGGGAAAGCGGCAAGAAAGCGGGCCGGGGCCAGCGCGGCAGCACCGGGGGCGGGCCGGGGGGCCCGGGGGCGGCCGGGGCGGGGCCCGGCCCGACGGGAGGCCCGGGGCGGGGTCTCTTCCCGTTCTCTTCTTCCCTTTCTTCTTTTCCCCTTCTTCTTCTTTCCCTCTCCTCCCCTTTCCCTCTTCCTCCTTTTTTCCTTCAATTTTTGCTCACCCTATCCGATTTTTTTTTTTGTGTGTGTTGTGGGGGGGGGGGGGGGTGGCAGCTTTCCCCCGTCCCACCCCAACCCATCCAAAATGGTTACGCCTCTGGTCTACGGAACCCTATATTCTTCAACGAACCAAAAAAAAGAATATCTGTATTATAGCACCTTTATGGTTCTGTTAGAACCTTTTTTGGTTCTCAAGTTTTACGAACCATTTGGAGGGTTTCGATTCTGTGGCTTCCATTATAGGACTATGAGAAACAAAAAAAAATGTTCAAAGTGGCCCATTTTCCCGAGAATGTAGCACATTTCATACCAGCAGAGAAGGCAAAGATACCAGTTGCAGCAGCACATCTGACAACAATCTCAGACGTCATAAAAAAAAATAGAATTGTGGTCTGTCATTTTTAATCAAATTTCGCTCCTCACTGGAGAACATTTTCATGAACATCGTAACCAAAATAATAAGAAAGTATACTAGTTAGCACCAGCCCTTGACAAATAACACAGAATTTTAATTCTTTAAGAATTTACAAATACATCTTACCTTACCATAAGAACGCGCGCAGGTTTTAAATGACCTGTCAATGTAAGATTGACAAATGATAACAAATTGATACATGCTGTCAACAGCAATGTGTTATATGGAAAGCCTGAAAATCAATGACAATTAACAGTAGCCTTGGTGTGCGATGTTGTGTGCAGAAAGCTGAGCGCTCTAAGGTATATTGTCTCAGCGGGAATAGAAAGTTAGTGAGGTGGAGAGATGAGTATGTTGAATATGTAGGTTTTAAATAATTATAGTAGGCCAATACATATTGTTGAGAGGTTTCCAAGAGGTTCCTCTAATTCCTCCTATCATTGTTCATAACTTACCAAAGCAACAAAACAACAAAACAACCCAGACGATGATCGATGCAGTCCTATAGGCCTAAACGTAGGCCTAACTATAGGGAGGGTAATGCCAATTATTTAATATGTTAGTTCAATTTTTTCAAACATCGACGTTGTTTGTCACTTTCCGGTTACGTTAGTGGCGGACGATGCCGACACCGGTGATGATGATCCCGACGAAGACAACTGATCCCGACGATAGCAACGGCGATTCACGAAGCCGACGCGACGAAGCGACACGCCGGGCCAAAGGACCACCCAAGAGTTGTCAATTCAGTATGGCGTCCGGAGGAAACAGACCATTCAAATTAAACATTTTGAAGAAAGATCTATTAAAATGATTTTGAGGATATCACTAGCTGGAAGGGAATGCTGATGATGACGACGGTCAGAACAGAAGAGTGCAGATTCCTCCCGGATGCAGAAGAAATTTTACCATCTACTGATTTGTGGACACGGGACAAGCCTGGACAAGCAGACGTATTGTTGGTGGTGCTTTGCACATTCTTAATTCAAGAGAGCCACAACATAATATATGATGATATCTTGTGGAAGCTCCCGGGGAGAGCTCTTTCTTAATTCGTGTGATGGTCGATGATGCTGATGGGCAGATCTCAAGCTAATTTTGGTATTGATGTGCCTCTGTGTAAGTAGCACGACGGTATCTATACCAATTTTTGCCGAAAAAGTAGCTATATCAGCGATGCATTTTAAGGCGAATTACACGCCGATTTGCCAATTTCTCCACTAAAAAATTCACTAAAATTTTGGATTATCTTTGTGAAAATCTTGTATACATGTGACAAAGGTTGATTGTGCTTGATAGTTCGTAATATATGCCTTTTCTTCTTTGAGGTCTCGCTAAATTTGACTAGACAACTGTAAACTCATATTGCACGCCTTTTTAAGCGATTGGGTATCAAAAATCAACTAGTCAATAGGGTATATCAAATTGTATTTTTAGTCTCATAACTTATCAGGACCGTGTAGGAATGGTAATATTGTTGTTGTTACTGATTTTGGTGGTGGTGGTGTGTGAACATTTTTGATGTTGCAGAGAATAACATCTTATGCTCGCTTTGTTTTGAAAGTACTGTTTTCCAGCCACTCATCTCGCCCCCCTATACCTATGTTACTGTGGACCTTCCAGTGTAACCCACCACCACCACACCACCACCACCACGCTCCACCACCACCAGCAACGCCGCCGCCCCCGCACCACCACCGCCACTACACGCGCACCACCACCACCACCACCACAACCCAGCCCCATCATCACCACGCCACCAGGCTTTTC